>UELX01002271.1:0-32736 GCA_900480035.1 Eupelmus urozonus
AATTTATTGTTCGTGTGGAATAAATTTGTAAATAAAGTAGACGACGTCTTGATCTCCGCGAACTATCCCAAGCTATTGGCAGAAAATAAAGCTTGGATAGTTCGCGGAGATCAAGACGTCGTCTACTTTATTTACAAATTGAATCTTTAGTGTTAATTTGAAAGTTTTGTTATTTATTTTGTTGGATATGATAATCATAGGTTTTAAAGATAGTACAGTTTTCAGGGATAACAGACTAGATCGTTAATAATTATATTTATTTCGACTTAAAGAATCACTGTTGATTTACCCATTTACCTGTAAATTGCCAACATTTTTATTTTCTCAAACAATAGTATTAATAGCTTCCATTATAATAATAGCTTTCTAAAACAATGCAATTTTTTAAATCCTCGATTCAACAAAACTAAGAAAAAACTTCGTTCATAGGAATTACGCAGCAGCCAGAAAAAAGCTCAGCAGCTTACTATCCCTTGTCCATTTACGAATATAAATTTCGCCGTATTAAAATTGTTAATAACCAGCTGTTCCGCGTACCTGCACTCGTTTTATCACTAACGTTTCGTTCATTATCCGCTTGCGCCTGCATTAATGCAGGATTATGCGAGCGTTACGATAACTTCCCTCTCTTTCTATCTCTATCTCTCCCTCTCGCTAATTTTGCACTTGTCGTAAATCATCTCTCCAGCGTTCGCTGATAAAAAAAAAAGAGGAAATAAAAAATAAAAGAGTAAATTCGGTCATCGAAGTGCTCGGGAAGGAAAAAATTAATAAAAGGAGCGGACCGCGGCGCTCTGGCGATAGCGAGGGAAAAAAATGAATTATTAAAATGCGAGAGACTAATAACGCGGAGAGAGGAGGCGGAGGAAGACATTAAGTGAAAGAAATCGTAAATATAATGAGTCGGCCGTGCGCCGGGGATATACAGTGGGAAAAAGCGCAATGAAATTTAACTTTTCTCCGAATGCGAAAAAAGTCGCTTTAAAGCAAATTTTTTATTCCCTCATTATTAACTGTTAAATTAATAATTCGGCAGCGATTCGAGCGCCGATTTTTTGCCCCGCCGATTGTCCACGCTGCCGCAGCATTAATGAATCGTTAAACAGCCAAAATTAAGCTAAATAATCGTTTACCGCTTAATTAAATTCAGATCGCCTCGGCCAAAAAACCTTGTAACTTAAAAATTTCGCAAAAATCCAGCGAGCTCCTATACACACTCCTGCCGCCTCCGAGAGAAAGAAAAGAACGAGCCGTCTGTCTGCGCGTGTGTAACGTTATAATATACAGACTCCCGCTCGATTTCTTCTCTTGGCCGGCTCGAGCCTTGGGGCGTGTGTGTATATACGCGCGCACTCGACGGAATTTTTCATCGTTCTATACACGCGCCGGGCTGTATATTCTGCATGCGAGCGGAGAAAAACATTCGTCTAAGTCCGCGCGCATGCTGAGATGAGGTGGCTCGCGTTTCAGAAAGCTCAGTTTGGAAGCGAAGTTATATTTGAGGAGAATGAAAGAGCTTTATGAATTTTTGTTTTTCGGAGAGATGTGGATGGAACTTTCGTGAATTTAATTCGAGAATGTAGCTTGCTTTTTGCGCGTTTCTTGCTTGAGACGAGGTGGGGTTGGACTTGTGTGGGAATAAATTTTTTGTTTGATGTTTGTAAAAGTAGGATCTTTTGTTGTTATAATTGAAGATGTAAAAGAAATTAAATTTTTTTTGTGTTTACGTAGGGATGCTGAGTATAAATTTGTACTCGTAAGCGCATCCTTTTCGCGGTAACTCAATTCTTTATCTGCAGATTACTCACACGCGCAAGTGTGAATGGACAACACGTGTACAGGCTGATCATTAAAACTTTAACGATATTTATATGCAAATAGCAAGATACAATCATAAATCTGTTAATGTAATCGTTCGTTAATATAACTTTTAAAAGCTCTTTGATGAATGTGAGGTAAACGTACCTCGCAGCACGCATTTAAGTATAAGTATACAGCTCGTGCCAGATTTCAGTGTTACGAACATTAATTTTAAAAAATTTTGATCTTCCCGCCAAGTTGGTTCGAAGGGTAATATTATTAGTTACGCAATCGATTTATTTACTTTCAGTAGAATGAGCCCAGTACGGTGAGACTCAAACATCTGCGTTCGCACTTTCCATATTATTTAATCATTATTAAATATAAAAAAGAGCAAGGAAAATAAACTTCCTTTATCAAGCTATATCTCTCATTTAAAAATCTCAAATTACATAAACTGCATAAATTGTAATCGCGACCTCTTACATAAACTCTCAATTAGCCCTTCATATCCGCCCGTTACATCACAAAAAAGTCCCTTGTAATTCAAAAATCAACAAAACCCCCAAAACCTCTTAAAACAAAAAGTGCCCACATTCTTCGAACGTTCACTTCCACCCGATACACACTCTTGAACTTTCACACTCTCAAAAAAGCCACCTCCCTATACATACAATCATTCGCAGCGCTTACTCTTTCTCACACGTTCTCTCTTTCTCTCGCTCTCTCCTTGTCCTCTCTCTCTCTCTCTCTCTCTCTCTCTCTTTTTGCTCCTTTCCGCTCGTCCGTCCGTGCGCTGAATTAGGATCGACACTTCGCGCGCTGACCGACACATATTCTATTGGCTCGCGCGCGAATTTATTTTCGAATTTCATGTTTTAAACAGCAGCGAGGGACTTTGAATGCTAAGTAGCCACCGCGGCGTTTGATATAGCTGCGGAGTGCGGTGCGGGTTTGGCTGAGTGTGCGAGCGAGGCGGTGAAAAATAAATTGACGATAAAATTTTTCAAGGTTAGATGTGATGGCTGTGGCAATTTTTACATGTGCTTGGGTATTGGCTGGGTTGGACTAATGCGTTAGAGGTTTGTGATTAAGGATTAATGATTTGATTTTCGATTGGAAAGTTTTGTTTAGAGTGGATCTTTTTTTATTGGTTTTGGCTTTTATTATTTTTTTTATTTTTATTTTTATTATAATTTTTTATTAATCTATAAGATTATATCTTTTGAACTGATTAATGGAAGATAATAAAACTTGTATTACTATTACATGTCAATACAGTACAGTACTTTAAAAATATCTTGCAAAAATTATGTATAATATAATAACTTTCTTTGATTTTCAGACAACCAGCATAAGTGAGTCACTTCGTTTTCCTTTCTCGTAAGTTTGCGACATGTGCGTGCAATAATGAGGTCCAAGCGATTGTACTTTTCACTCTCAATTTTTTTTTTTCTTTGAGTACACAATAAACTTTCAGCGGAGAAATATATGTCTTTGCTACAATAACAAAGAATCAAAATATAACAATGGTTTCACCCTATTATACATTATTTATTTTATTATAATTCAATATATGATAACTTGCGAACGTTAAAACGAAATAACAAAAAAGCGTAGAACAAAATATGAGCATTCTTCATCCATAATTTTCTAATTAGGTTCACCACAATAAACTTTATCTCACGTGTAAGGTAACCCTTAAAACACAATACGTAAATTCTCGAGAGATAAAGAGGGAAAAAGGGAGGTTTTCGAAGAGAAAGCTCTCCCGCAAGCTCGTACAAAAGCACACGGGATTTCCGCCTCATATATGTAACAAATATAATAATAAAAAACCTCTTGCAAAAAAGACACCGTTCAAAAGCCACACTTTACACTGAACAATGAACCATAGTGCTTTAACAATTAAACCACTATCCATAGAAACAGTGTAAACAATGCGACAAACAATTGACAAATCATTTTAAAAATCGCTAAACTATAGCGCTCCGTAAATTACGGTGTTTTTTTCGCAAGGGACGCACCGAACATACGTACTGTAGTGTGACTTATAATGAAAATGGGGATTTATAAGGGGAAAAACACAGTGGTAAGGTATAGGGTAGGGGAAACGTGGGGAGAGGGGGGGGGGGGGGTGAAGAGAGAATTTATCGTGTAAACCGATCGAGGCGCAAATGATTTACGAGGCATCCTCTTCGTTTACTAAAAATACATATATCCGCACAACGTGATAATCTCCGTACCATAGCTGCCTATACGACGTACTTGACCCATCGACACACTGGCGCGCCGAGAGTCCAGGGGAATATTTACAGTGAATCCGAGAAATTCAGTGAGCCTGCCTTCTTTTCCGTAATCTGCATTGGAATTCGATAATTGCTAGATTTATCGCTCTCCCTGGGTCACCTTGCATTTTTAACGCGAAAAATTTATTTACTGTTACATTTTTTCCTTTCCAATCAAAATATTTAAAATACTTCGATCGCATCAGTATTAATTTTTACCGTATCACTCGTAAACTAATTTCCAAAAAATCGACAACTTCATTACCACCGTAACTCCAGCAAATCCAAAAAGCTCACCTTCACCTTATCCCGACCCGCCTTTCAAAAAAGCCGCGAAAACGCAATTTCGCAAGCAAAATTCATCGGCAGCCGGCGAAAAAAGGCATGCGCTCACTTTGGATTTATTATAAAAATTCTTTCACCTCGGCGCGCGCTCGCCGCTCACAATCACATTCTGCGAATGGAAACTCACTCGCCGTTCGTTCTTTCTTTAAAATTCTTTTTTTTCCCTTCAGCCCCGGCCCTCCCGCAAGAGCAGCGCCGCGCGCGCGCGCGCGCAGAGCGGAAATTCGCGCGCCGCTTTGTAAAAGTCGACAAAAATTGCAGACACATAAATTCCGCACGATGAGCCGAACATTGCGATGGGATTTGAATTTAAAATACAGCCGAGTCCCTCTCCGTAGAGGATAGGGGAACGATCCTACGCGGCTTCGATCCTAGCTTCGAATATCCAAGTCTCTCTGCAAGCTACATTTTAAATACCTTCGATAATTTAATAAACACTGCAAAACGCGAGGAAACAATGATTTTTCTTTGAAATAATCTGTCATAGTCGAACGGTATATATACACAAGGAGGGCCGAGGCGCGCCGTGCAAATGGCTTGTTTACTCGCGGTGGATTCGCGCTCGAGTTTAGGAGGATGACGAATCGAAGAGCCGAGACGGCCCTATTGCATTTCCATGACAATCCTCGTCCGCGTCGCGGATCACGAAGCTTCGATGTTGATTGAGGGTTGGTTATAAGGGTAGGCGTGCGTTTAGACGGGAGCTTTGAGGGAGGGTAGCTTCGAGTTTGGACGAATTTCAAGTGCGATGGGTTTTACTGGGTTTAGAGTTGAGGTATGATTATCCAAGCATTTATCTAGTATGTATCGCTGTATTTTATTAAGAGATAATTAAGTCAAAGGATCGGTGAATATCAATGGATGGTGTTTAGGGAATATCTTCTCGATGTGTATTTAGGTGTTGTCAAAAGTCCTCTTCTCGATAAACTGAAAAAAAAAACGATCTAGAACAAACATGAAAGAACAAAAGAAAAAGAATGTCTGAAAAAAATGATAAAAGAAATTTTGCGTTTTGCATCTCAAAAAACTCTGTGGAAATTTTTTGTATCCGACTCCTTTGGACCCGAGGGACCAATGCAGACTATTAATTGTTTACCAAGTTAATTTTTCGATTATACATATAACAGGATTAATCTGTGCACTCAGAGAGTACTTAAACAGTGGCATTATTATAATAGCTTGAACAATTGCCTTTGTTGTTAACGCTTCAATACTTGAAGTTGCCAATAAGAATCTCAATAGAAGTTGTTAATATATAGAAAATATCAAAGCCTTTACATTCACCAGAGTAAAAACTTTAGAGAGTTTTTATACCGTAATACAATTACCATAAGATTAACAATATACATATATTTTTAATACAGTTATTATTTAACTGACAAAATCTCTGAGTGCATTTGACAATTATCGATTTAACGAATGTTATTTGATTTTCCGAACAATAATAGACCGTCAAGTTTTAACCAGTGAAACAATAGTAGCAAAAACAATAGCAACAATAGAGATAAAGTGGTTTCAGACTTATTTTTCTGATCGATATAGGCAATAGTATTAAAATCATTAGCGTAAATCGCTTAACAATTTCTACGCTTAATATCAAATACGCTAGTAAACGGAGGCAGTGAGTTTTCCGCTCGTTCTCAGGATCTAAGTACGACTTCGATTTCACACCCGATGACGCGCAAAACTGCAATTGAACGACCGTATATACGAATTACACTTATTATTTTTAGCTTAAAGAATTTTTGCTTTTCTTTCTAGCTTTCATACTTTTTTAAAACTGAATCAGGTTTTCAGTTACCTTTTATTAACTCATAAAATTTGCAGATAATAAGCTGACAAGTATTATAAAAATTGTGAGGATTGAGCAATAGTATCATCTTAAAATCTGCCCAACCAATTATTGATTTCATACTTCATGTTAATTTCATACATCAAGCAGCAAAATAAAAAATCAAAATTTTGCATCAAGAAATTGTCGTTCGCAAATTGAAAATTTTAATATTACAATATTAATAAAAAAAAAAAACAAAAGTAAAGAACGTCGAGACTCGAATATCGACAAGCATTTATTTTAAATGTCATGCGTCTTCTTAACGCAGCCTCAGTAACCGGAGAAAAAAACTGCATAAATGAAATTACAATACAACCTGCTTACACGCAATGGTAATGCGAAATAATAAAATCCTCGGGCGATTCTTCAGTTATTCCTTTATATACTCGCAGGCACAATGTAAACATCCTGCGCACGGTCGTTCAATTCCAAGGGCCGCGCGTCTCGGTCACACATACAAAAAGAAAAAAAAATAAGAAAAAATAATTCTATACGGTATTTCGAGCGCGAAATCGCCGGCAACACCCACGCATCCGAGCGTTCTTTAATTATTTAAAAAAAGTATATATATATATGAATCAGAGAGAGAGGAATACGTACGAATGCCGAAAATACATGCACATGTGCACACGTGTCGTATACGATATATTGTATACAGTTATAAAGGGAATTTTTCAATAGCCGATCATTACGTACACACACATACACAGAAACATGCATATACATATAAATATATATATACATATGTCTATACGATTCCGAGCGAGAATGGACAAGAGGTATAAGAGAGAGAAGAATGACTTTGCCCCCTGTACGAATTTTTTATCGTAAATTATAAATAATAATGAGAATGAGAGGAAAAAAAACAGATATCAAAAAAAAATATGTTGCTATACGAATATTTAATTATAATTATTATATATTATACGCAATAGAGTCGCGCGACGCGCGATCACAGGTTGACGGGGGGGAGAGAGAGATACATTAATTATAATAGCAAAATGATGAACAAGCCCGTTTCACATATGCAGTTGTATTACAAGACAGTTTAAAGCGCGCGTTGCGATCGCGCACGCGCACCATAACGCATCTCTGTAATCGAAATGTTTTCTATTTTTACACTTGTAATAGAGAGATGAGAGAATGAAATAAAAAAGAAGTAAAGTTGAAGACGTAGTCGGAGAAATGGCAGGTTTGAGCGAGACGTTGATTTGAGATCGATGTGGAATCGTTTAAGGTAGTTTTTTCTGGATTCGGTTGTATCATTATAATTTATTGTTTTATGTTTGTTATTGAGGAATATCGAATTTTGAGAATTTAATTCTTTTAATTTCATGCGATTAAAGCTTTTAAAACTTTATATAATTCAGAAATAAAATTGATTTTTTCTGTAGAATGCTAAATAGTTCATTAAAATTTATGTATTTCGAAAGCTTGTGAAAAAATACATTTAAATAATGATTCTATGTCAAAATTCTACTATAAATAAAATTCTGTACAATTTTAAACTATTTCTTTTTAACGTGCAAGATTCATTGTACAAGTGCTTCCAAGCTTAGTAGTTAAATTAAAAATAGTTTAAAATTTGCTCATTTACCATACATACTTATTATTTGCACTTACGCAACGCAAGATATTTTTTGTATTCAAACTAAAAACTACCTTAAAAAATAAGAAAGTACGAGATTGGGAACGCGGTGTATTAACGTACAATAAACGATAAACATGTCCTTCCATAAGCGCAACCTCAAAATAAACAAATGTTAAAAAAAAGCAGCATTTTATTTTTGCAATAAGCCCGAAATAATAAAACAGAATCTACAGTTAACAAATGAAACAAAGCCGTTTACCATATACAAAAGTCAGTAATTAAATGAAAAGCCGACGACGAACAATATCGAAAACTTTATTGTACTTAATAATAGTGATATCCAATACAAAACAAAATACACACACACAGACACAAAAATAAAAACTTAATGATTAATATTGCAGAGTCAGTTTTATTACAGGATCACGATATAATTATATCTTCGACAGTTGTGCGATTTTTTTACTTCTGTGTGATTTGTGCGCTGAACGGATGAAATTCTGACAAAAAAAGAACCTTTATTATATCATTAATGACTGTACATATTATACGATTTTCAATGTTCGAAAAGTGCGCGTTCCGACGTCGAGAGAATCTGGAAATTGTTCGCTCGTTAATTAAAAAACTAAATATTACTCACGATCTTTCTGAACATTTCGCATTTTAATAGAAGAAAACTACTCCTTATGAATTTTGTACTTCGAAAAATATATAGTTGTAATGACTTTTAAGGCGTATAATCAAAATATAAGTAAGCGAATTTTAATGTAACGCATAAATAACTCTCCAATTACTACTTAGTTCCAAAGTAAAGGAAAAAAAATGAACTAGAGTGAAAATCTATTATTAAATTTCAAGAAATTTTTCTATAAAAGCTCTTTTTCGCCGAGCGCGTCCGGATTCTTTCGAGCGAGGACGATTCAGTAACAAAAAATAAATAAAACGACATGCGTAATTATTAGTGTAATAATACTTCTCTCGGGGTACTTATATATAATAAACAAAATTCGATCAAATGTATGCGTGCGATGTAACTTCAAGGTATGTGGGAATTCGACTTTTCGCTGTAATGTACTCGATATCATAACAAAAATTACGTGTTTTTCCATTTTAGACGGTATAACGATGAAAAAGGGATGAGAGGAAAGAGAAAGTACGTCTCGTCGATCCATTTTTCAAAATCGATTATATATTCGATTTGTAATGGCAATGCTCGGCTTTTTGTCAAGCGTTAGATGAGTATATAATTTTCTGGACAAATCAAAATCGTCGTATCTTCGCAAAAATAATTTTCAATTAATTAATGCCCAATGCAATATTAACTTGAATATTGCACGAGAGCAGCAATTTTAAGATAATCATTTTTGCGCGATATGACAAACATTTCCAACAGATGAAAAATAAGTAAAGAAAAGTTTTCGGGAATACCAAAATTATTTGCGTGATCTTTAGCGAAGGAAAAAAAAGTCGCGCTTGACAAGATAAGCCGAGTGTCGCTAAACTTGATTTATTCAAAAAGGAAAATCTTATATAGAAACGTAAATAAAAAAAAGATTTCATAAGTGTCGTATTATTTAGAAGAAAAGAAGATAAAGACGCGATTTAGACAAGAAAAACTTTTTTAAATAGTCTCTAATATTCTGCACGACTTTTTCATAACGTAACGTTCATTCTCTTTATCAAAATCGAGGGAAATCTTTATGACTGCGCGGCAATACACGAATACGCAATAAAGAAAACATGTAAGGAGTAAAATGGCAAATAAAATTTGTCGAGTCTGTCCGTAAAGATAAAAATTTGCTTTTGCGTCTACGTACAAAGCACTTTTGCAATGTACAGTCAAATCTTCCGTACTGTCGAGTTTCTCGAAAAGATAGAAAATTTAGCGATTATATAAATTTTAAAGGATAAATTTTTGAAATTTCACTTTTTCGCAATTCCTTTATACGAAGTATCTTACGAACAATTTTCGAATACGCATGTGTAATCGACTAATTTTAAAATATTACAGAATAAAAGTGAGGGAGAATCGATTGTATGTAAAGAATAAAAAGAAAATTATAGTGTCGAATCAAAATTATCTTTTAGGTATGTAAATATAAAAGAAAAAACGCATAAGTTGTAAAGAGCGTCAAATCTACAATTATGGACAAAAAAATGTAAGGAAAGATCACTATCTTAGTATCAAAAATTGTCATTTTTCATTCACTTTCTGGTAATAAAAAATAACAAAATGATGAAAAAAAAGAGAGAATACAAAAATGAGAGTCGATTGCTTCAAGCTTTTCCAAGACGATCAATTAAGTGTGTGTGTAAATACAAAAAAAATTGCAAAAGGAGTTGCATCCAGGATTGATTAAATAATAATAAGCGTCTTTTCTTTCGTCGTCCACAAGTACAATTTAACGAGTTATACGTACTGAATCAATCCGACGGTGACACTTTTGCCAAAAAAAAAAAATTAAGAAATATGCGAAAGAAAAAGAAAATGCAGCGTTGGACTCGTGATAATTTTAAAATAACAAAAACTCGATCTTTAACGCTATATTCAAATGTTTCTATGCGAGAACGACGAATGCGTTTTGCGTGTACTACGATGTTTTCTTTGATTGTAACTTTAAAAGTCTTCGAATATATTCTAAGCACTTGATTGTACATAAGTATGTGATAAATATGCATATATATATATGTAAATATAAATCGATTAATCTTTTTAACTTTTAATTATCGAATACCTGTAATTATGTTAAATCAAAAAATAAAGAAATCTTATGAATAAAAGTGAACTTTCAATGTACGAATTTAATTTTATTATTTTCTTCATCCTCTCATGCTTCCTTCTCCAACAAATTTTAAATTTATATTGTTTGTAAAATATAATCTCCTTATCGAAACTGCTACTTATAAATAATAGTTTTATTTACAGTGATTTTTAATACATAAAAAATACAAATATTTAGTTAAAATCGCTTTATACCAATAGTTGCATCAAATAATTCTGGATTAACAAAATGCCCAGATTTATCCGCCAAATAACGAGTTTTTTTATTTTTCACCCTTATTGGTACATAAGTTTTAGGCTCTGTTCTTGTTGTATCGCTACTTACCTGAAAAACAAATTTTGTAATTAATTTTATAATAAATTTAATATTTTACAGAATGCTAAATGTTAAATAAAATATAATTACGTAATGCACAGGAACATTAAATTTCTTTTCCCCTCTGATTGGATGATATGTAACAAAAGTAACTTCTTTACCACCTTGATGTAAAACTATGTACTTTATAGTTCTTGCTGTCACATACCATGTGACAAACAGTATAGCTGGACCTAAATATACATATACTATTATTATTGAAAGAAGTGATAAACAATTTTAATTTTTTAGATTTTCAAAATAATTTTTCTTACCAAAATAATACTCTTTTTTTGAAAGTATTGAAATTTAAAATTTAATTTTTAATAATGTTATTAATAAAAATATTAAAAATAAAATTATTAAACATAAAATTATTTTTATGATTACTTGGAAGATTAATTTATATTTTATCTTAAAAAGTTTTAATTAGCCGAATAAGAGATTCTTAATAAAATAAGAAATAGATGTTACCTGCTAATATTCCAATAATTATAGCTGTAAGAGGTATCACGTGATTTAATAGTCTTGTTGGTAAATCAATTGCTGAATTGAAAAGATCTTTGCATAAAACTAGGTATACATTATCTGCCATAGCTACACATCCAATAAATCCAAGAAATCCAAATACTACAGCTACTTTGTACACATAAGGCCTTTCATATCTATATAGCATGACATTATTCGTGATATTGGTATTAGTGTTTGCAGGATTTGTGTAAGATCTTTTGAAAATTTGAAAAACATTTAGTCGTATAAATGGTTGTGAACCAGGATTTTTCCTTGCATAGACATTTTTCCTGAAACTGTTGAAGTAAATGATTTCAGTCTACTTAATAATTGTTATAATTATGTAAAATAACTTTCCAATAACCATAATTATATCAAATTATTTATATTAATTCTAAATACAAAATTTTAAATAATCCAAGCTCTTGACCTTTGCAGATTGTCAAAATTAATATAACATAAATTATTTTATTCAATTTTTACAAAATTTAATAACCATCTAAACATATGGATTTTAATTAACTGTACATTATTGATATTACATTAAAATAACTATTAAAAAAAGTAACTAAGAGGAAGTCTAACCTCATACCTCAATGAATTATTATTTGATATAAATGTCCTCCAGCTACCGAAACTTTGGCTACCTGGTGTAGACTGATAATAAAGCCTTGTTTGTGATAAGTTTTTTGAAATGCATTGTTTAAACAATGCAGGAAATATCGAGTTTCCACAATTCGAACATGCTGCAGAATATAACCTCGAAACGGCGATCGCAGCTCCCAACATTTCGGTAGAACTGAAAATACGAAAATAAAATATAAATGATAAAATAAATTGTTATAACGCTATTAATTCAATGATTTAAAATACTCACATTTTATTGAAAAATTAAATAAAATTTCGCAATTATGAGCACTGTGCTCCTCTCAGCTGTTTTTCCAGACTGCATCAGCCGGTGTTATTTAAATTTTTACAGCTCCATCTACCAAGAGCTTTTCCAAGTTTCTTCAAAATTCTGTTTTATCATTTTTTAAAAATTATTTTATAATAAAATATAATTAAGTCAAGTATAAATAATTGATTCAATAACTGTTTGATTTATCTATACTTAAATAGTTTAAATTAACAATCAATTTAGTTAATTTATGTGATAAACGATTAATTGTTATTTTTTCTTGAAACATCAATAACAAATGATTATTAAAGAAAAGATTATTCTTTAATATTAAAATATCCCAAAATTATTATATAATCTTATTAAATTACAAAATTACGTGACAAAACGCAACTTGAAAAATATACCATTAAAAAGTAACTCCGGAACCTTCTTAATCGGTAATCGTCACCGCAGACTCCTACCTCACCAACACCCCAAAAGCCGCAAAATACAAACATAAGCCACTCTACTGCGTCAGTCCTCGTTTATATCATCAGCCGTGCATATATATTTTCGAAATCCGATCCTCCGCTATCTCGCGCCGCTGAGCTCAATCAACAAGAACGAAAACCAGCGCGCAAACAGAGCATACCTATCCGATAACTCAGACACACTCACACAGCAACATCACTCAAATATGTTTCTCTCTAAATGCAATATGACAAAACTCGCAGAAACTCATCGCTTACCCTCGCGTCAACAGCGCAGCAGCGAAGCGCGAAGGCCGAAGCGCAAGAGAGATATAGACAAAAGGTAAACACACGAGCGCGCCTCGAACGCCAGATCCTAAATGCCCATCAGGACTCGAACGCGCGGCGCTCGGGTGAAACGCGGTCAAGGCGCGAATCGAATCGATATATAATATTACAGCTGAGCTCGCTTTTTCCTCGGCGTCGTTTTTTTATCCTTTTCCTACAAAATCGTCGGCGCTCCTTTACTTTTAGCCGTATAAAGAGAGACAATGCAGATACGCTGCGCTTAATGGAAATTACGGTAATGATGATGAGCTCGCGGCGGCGCAGGTGCATGTTGCGCTGGGATAGCGGATTCGGGATTTTCCGACGCTTTTGGATAATGTATATGTTTAGTTTTTTTTTTCCTTAAGGAATCTTCGGATTTAATCGCGGCTTTTCTGTCTGTACATTAGGCGCTAATGGTTAGGATTTGCGTTTTACGACTGCAATGAGGTGTCGCCGGTTTAAAAGGAGCGAGATAATAGGCGATAAAGCAGAGCCGGCCGATCGTGCCGTGTAGTGCGTTTGCACGAGTGATTAACGCGGCGGTGGATGGAAAGCTGTTTGTGAGAGATTAGGGATTTGTGAGCTGGGGAATTTCTCAAATCGATCGAATTTTCTATTATTCTGTCTTGTTAAGTGGTGATGAGTTAATTAACACTATTATGTATGAGCTTATTAATATGTGAGCGATAATACTATTATATTGATATTCGATAAACTTTTAGTAAATTTTTAATTTCTAAAAGCTGTGCGTAACTCAAATTTTAATTTTATAAGATTCTGTTTGATGCATACTGGATTATTTAAGTATCTAAAAAGGTTTATATAAATATAAAATACTATTCCTTAGCGAGTACATTACGTCCACTCCGAAAAAACAAATACGAATCTTTCTAATACTTTACGAAACGTCGCAAAAAAGCCACGGCAAACTCAATTTTTCTGTAAACAGATAACTATTCAAAAGCCATTACGTAAAGTTTACGTACCTTTATAAAACCCAAAGATTTACTGTTTTTTTTACGCTTATTAATATTTTTTTCTACTCAAAAAAACCGCACACATGTTTACATCAACACTTCCTATCTAGGAAGGACTAAGCGCTCAACTCTAGGCCTTGACACTCAAACGCACCTGCTAATTAACTTAAAAGCAGGAAAAAAAAAAGTTGCCGCGAGAGAGGAGAGAGAAAAGATTGGAAATTACGAAGTGAAGGATGCCAATGACGCGCGTATATACGCGGACGGTTGGTACTGTTGATTTCCGCGAAAAAATATTCCACCCCATCGGAGCAGAGAGCCGGAGAAAGCTCAAAAGAAATCGATCAAACTCGAGAGAGGAGCGAGCCTGATGTCTTACCAGTCACGTACCGCATCTACTTTCGTATGTTTAGCATAGAGCACATAGCTGTAGGTTTTTTTTATATACGGATTTGTGGAGGTCAGAAGGGTGGAATATTTTTTTTTTTTTTTTTTAAGGTCCTTTTTTGTATTTGAGACGGAGATTTATGGGGTTTAATTTGTTAAAGGAGGACCTGGACCCTTAAGGTTTTAATATGTATTTATTCTGGTACTCTAATTTATTGTTGTGAGTTTACGGTTATCAAGAATCTTGGTGATTCTGAAATTTATGGTATATTCTAAAGATTCATTAAGGCTGATTACTTTGTTCGGTGCATAATTCAAATTATACAGAGATTTTTGAGCGAGTTAGTATGTATACAAAAATCGTTATCAGTCTTTAAATAATGTTATCGCCGATGTGTTTGATTTTTTTCATCCAGACAGTTCTCGAATTGATATCTAAATTTCGTCTTCTCTCATACTTTTCAATACTTTATCTATCTTCCCCTTTCAATACAATAAAATATCTGTATAATTTATAATCCTCGCTTACTTCTTTCACAAACGTCAAATCACTAGCTTTGTTTTCATTTCTTAAAGATTGACAACATTCATTTTAGTGGTCATAAAGCTTATTATCGCTGCGTCTATTTGTTCCACGATTTTCCTTCTTCATCGTACACATCTATCTTTTTTTTTTTAAAGACGTTCCAGCCAGTTCCATTCTCAAATTCACTCGAAACAATTGCCATAATTAAATTACACAAACTCAAACGCAATCCCGTAGACATTATGTCATAATGTCAGGCTAACATGCCCAGCGAAACGCCAATTCCCCGAACCCATAAAACGAGCGATTTCTTTTCTTACGCATTCTAACGTCAAATGCGATACGCGCCGTTTTGTTTACCAAAAGTGTGTGTTTATCGATTCGCTTAAGCCGTCGCGTGAGTTTGGCATTAAAATTTCTTGCGCTCGTATCAAGCGACGGCTGCTTTAAATACATTATCATAATTGATTTTTTGAAAAATTCTCACTCCACATGTAATTCATAATTGTTCGATATTATCGCGCCGGCAAGTTTTGATCGACGAAATTTCATTTTACAACAGACCTTGTCGCTAGAGAGGCGCTTTTTGTAGGTTAAGAGGCACTACACAGTAGTTCAAATTATCTCGTCTTGTATCGCGCTGCTTCTAATAGGTACCATTGTTTTCGTAGGCTTAATAGCCTCGAATTTTGAATGTGGCTTCTTCTCGTCAGAAAAATTTCGCTTACAAAGTAGGTAAAGGATAATTGAGAATCTGAAGTACCTTGGACGAAGTGTGTCTCAGTTTCCTACCCATTCTATCAATGTATAATAATAATATTATAAAACAACGAAATTTTTTCTTCATTACTCATTACTTATATAAAAATCATTAATTCAACAGCGCACCTAAATTCCCCCAAACTCCTTCCTCACGCCAGCTCCAATCAACCAAACTCAAAACATTTATACTTTCAGCCCAAACCCACCCAGTCAGCTTGGAATCCAACTTTTATTTTCGATTCGTCCGGCTGTTTTCTCAGATTCACATCACGACACCTTACGCGCACCTGGTTGCGTGACAGAATTTGTAACAGAGCACTTAAATCTCTGGCAGAGCCCACCGAGCTCGCCTCTAGACTCCGCGTATAACTCGATTATAAAACGTCTTCGTCTCCTCCAATTTTCAACCACTCCTTCTTATTGCTATTTTCAAGCTCCAAGCGAGCCGAGTTTTAAGCGTGAGAAGAAGCAGAGCGCGAACGAGACGTTCGATTTTCCTTACATAAATACTATACGCTATCTATCGCCTTTTCATTAGAAGCACTTCGCTCTAATCGCTTCGTAAAATCAAGCGACTATTTATATCGGCAGTTATGCAAGCGAAAATTAATTTAGACACCTTCGCTTCGCTAAGTACTCCTCGGGCACATCTGCGTGAGCCTTATATATTCCAAATACACGTGGGATACTTAGCGCGGTTATTTATAGGCCCTAGGGTCAACAGACAGCCGCGTTACGCCTTATATGTACGTATATGTATAGATATATTGCCGCACGCTGTTTTGAATGTATGGACGAAGGCGCGTCTAAAACCGCTATATATATATATGTTGCATGGAAAAAAAGTAGCGACTCCCACGCGTGCAGCCAGCCGTGTGGTCAATGCGTCTCTTTGAGGCGTTTTGTAAAGCCTGCGAGAATGAGAAAAAAAAAGAGAGGTGAGCACGAAGGCGAGCACAAATAAAACCTTGTTAAAATTTCAGAATGCAAATGCGCGCTTGTTTTGTGTGTATATCGAGTGTCCCCGAGGCCCCGGCGCGCTGTCTATGTTTAAAGAGCGCCGAGTGAGGTGGGTCGGTTGACATTGAAATTTTAAGTTTTGGGTTGATCGACGATTGCGTTGATGATTTTTGGATTTTTTTTCTTATTAATGGCTGGAGTAATGTAATAGCGCTGTGGGAATGTTTCAGGAATATTTTAAAAATAGAATTATCGGAAAAGTTAATAGTTTCCACCTAGATTTTTTTACTTCGGAGAGGTATTAACATGACAAAGGAACGAGAAAACTATTAGTCAGGTGTAAGAATTCTTAAATTATTTCGAATACTGTTTTTATGCCGCGGGTCTAGCGAGACTCTTACACCTGTTATAAAAGATCCTCTTTAAGCCGGTGAAAGTGGCGATTTATTTATGCGCGTAAGTAGATAAAGGCAGTACCTTGTCAGACGTCCAATAACGCGAACTTTCCGAATAATTCAGCATTATCGCGTTTTATTTACCGCTAGCAACAAAACAATCGTTATTTTAAAACGGAACTGAGAAAAAAAATAACAATTAACGGAAACCAATTTGCATTCACAATGGCAAGGGCAAATATTTTTTTCCATCAATCAGGTCACCCAATCGCACGCGTATCTACAAAAACGAACAGAGCAGCGCTCGCACATACGTGATCCGTAACATGCCGCTGTAAGACCTCCAAGTGGCTATCTGATTAGTAGATTTTGGCCACAATAGAATAATGCCTGATTTATTGCATAAGTATGTATACAGATACAAACAAGGTACTTATAAAGCAATTTCACAGCCCGGCCGTTTAATAGCTTCTAAATGAACGGAAAAAGTGCGCCGTCCGAAGCCTTAGAAAAAAAGTCTCTCTCAGGTATATACATCGGCGCGTGAACGAATTTTTTTCTCGAAATTTTTCCTCCGCACAAGACAATGAGGCGGCCGGCCGATGGGCCCGGGAGCAGGAAACAATGATGTATTAATTCAAAAATTGTTCTAGCGTGTCCCATTATTACGCGGCGCGTGACGTACGCGCTCCGCGGACCGCTCGAATTTTTTTTTCTTTTTTTCCTTGGCTGATTTGAATAAGAGCTCGAACGCCGGGGAATCGGCCCCGCGGCACGTAAATTATATGCGGAAGATCTCGTAATAACGCTGGCTTCAGCGCATTTGCATAAATACGAATTTCGGCGCTATTTCGAGCGTATTTTCTTTTTTTTTTTGCTTCTCTTGGGAGGTGGAACAAAAAGTATATGCGATTACTTTAGGAGCAAACGTCGTCTAACGCGTGTGTGCGGATTTTTTCGTTCTCGAATGTTCTTGCTACAGGTTGATGGCAATCTGGTAGAGTAATGGCTTTGAGAGGACGGGCGAGTGAACTTTGAATTTGTCAAACGTCTTGAAAATCTTGGATTGTCATTTTTACTGGGTAAATCTGAAGTGGAAAACTATGTAGATTACATTGTTATGTTTACGTTGTTTATTTTCACTTTTTCAAATTTAAATGATAATTATTAATAAAATTATTCCGTATTTAACACTTTTCTTTTCTCGTAATCCGAAAAAAAACCAGAGCTTAAAAAAGAACGGAATCGACTCTCGTTGCCGATACGAAAGCTGAAAAAATACAATTAAACTTCGCGAATTTGCATAATATGCAAATGCACGTATATTTGCAGGACGGACCGTTTCTACCTCCATTCGAGTGTGTATATAGATATCGTTAACTTTCACTGAATTGTTTTTTTTTTCAATCCTTTTTTTCGCACTCTACGAAAATAGATACGTAGCTGTATACTCTCGCCGTCGTTCTGAAAGTTGCAGAAACGCTCTCTTTTGCTTCCGCGTTATACATATGGGGTTTTACAGTTATGCTCTTAAACCGCTCTTGGTTATATCCTCGTTAGCGATCCGTGAATTAGTTGCCTAGAATATTTATTTAACGCCATCTAATAAGCAGTCAAGATCGAATGAAAATCCGCATTCGAATATTTAAATTTAGAAATCGCGAAGATTGGAAAAATGGAAGCGGTTTTTAAAAATGCAGCATCGCAGGCTTTTACGTGTTGTTAAAAAAATCAGGATCCCGTGCAAAATTCACACGGGGCCATCCGTGCGAAAGAGGCCATGATTTATTAAATTTCTTTGAATAGTAATGCCGCACGTCGGCCGGTTGAACATCCTGAAGCTATTATCTCCCATCTTGGACATCCTTCCTGCCCTCCCAATCGAATGAAGATATTAACGTCAATCTTCGTGCGGGCCTCTAACAGGCGCTCGCAAAAACATTTTCAAAACCGTTCCAAACTGCCGTTCTACCCTTTACTAACGTCTTAAAACGAAACTAAATTAAATGAAACTTCGTGAAGCTATATCTTAAAGAGCGACGCAAAAAAAAACTCGCTTCTTCCGAGGACAGCTGCACCTGCGCTGACGCTAGCTGACCGTCATCGAACGATAAAGTTAAAGAGCTCAGGTCTTTCCGTGACTAAAAGAAAACAAGAGACTCGCGCGCATCCACTCATAATACCCACCCACCGCTTTATATATATAGGTGCGCGCGGCTACACGCGACAGACAAAGACGGCGCGCTGCGTCGAACGCGGGGAGAGACAAAGAGCCGCAGACACAGAGGCTATATACACGCCTCCTCTCTTCCTTTTCATCATATTCGGCGCTGACGTCCGCTTCTTCCGCTGCAACCTCTCTCTTTTGTGCAACAACAATATTGTACTTAACGCACGGCGAAGAAAACATATACACAAGCTCAGAGAGCGTCTTTCAAGAAGACTACCAGCGCGCGCAGCTGCGTGTATATTTATATACACACTAAGACTGTATGAATCAGCGCGCGCTGGGCCCGTTACTCCCGCAGCTCTTTTTCCAGTCGGCGCGCGCGGATGTAGTTGCCACAGTAATAACAAAGCCGCGCCGCCGCCTCGACGCAGTGCGGAGAGCTCTCCTATACAGCTCCTCTCTCGCGATAAGGAAAATGCTGCTTTTCCGCTGCACTCGCGGGCCTATCTTGCTGGCTTAATCTCCCCGTGCGTCCGCGCGCGCACGTATATATACGTACATATATATACTCGGGCACTTTGCGGCTCTTCGAAAGAAGAAAGAAAAGAGCGCATTGCGCGTGTACGGAGTAGAGGTGGATCTGTGTGTGTGTGTATACGCGGATGTGTAGGTATATATATGCTCGCGTTGACGCGACAAGAGAGAGTTTCACTTTGCCCCTCTTCCCTCTCTCGCCCCGCTGCGGAGAGGGTCGCACGTGTGTGTGTGTGTGTGTGTGTGTGAGAGCGCGAAAAAAATAAATCGCCGAGAGAGAGAGAGACTTTATATATATAGTTACACAGACTGTGAAAGAGAGAGCGGAAAGAAAGGGGGACTCTCCGGAAAATTCGCGAACTTTTTGACAGAGAGAGAGAGAGGAGAGTGGATAAGGTATTAAGCGCGCACTTGGTAAATACACATAAGTAGACACAGAGTGTACGCACCGTGCGCGAGATATATATGTATATATATATACATAGAGACGGAGGGGGAGGGAAGGACAAGAGTAGAGAGCGCGCCGTATATATACACACAGAGGCGTAAAGCCAAGGACAAGGATGACGAGGCCAGAGCAGGGCAGCAGGGCGCGACGACGGCTAGATCCTCACCGTGGGCCCGCGAGCGGCCAGCGAGCTTAGCTCTTGGTGAAAGTGCGCGCGCCCGCAGCCGCAGCGACACCAGCTGCTCTACGGCCAGCAGCGGCCACTACTCAAATCCATCTCTCTCTCTCTCTCCTTCGCGACTCTGTATATACACACACCGCGCGCGCCGCTCTGCGGCCTGTCTGCTTGTGTATATACGTACTCGTGCGCAGTCCCTGGCTTTGCTTAGTATGCGTGTGCCAAAGAAGCGAGACGGACGACAAGAGTGTGTCTATATAGTTATGCGAGCGTAGAGAGAGAGAGAAAGAGAGACTGCGTTGTCGCCGAGGAGCCTCGGCTGCAGCTGCTCTGCTTCCTCTTCTTCGTCTTCCACAAGAGAGCCCCGCAGCTAACCCGGCTGCAGAGCTTTCCTTCCGACTTTATATTGCGACTCGCGAGTGCAGAGCTAGAGCCTTGCGGAGAGCCTGTCTATAGAAGCGCGACGTAGACTCGTGATATTATATACGTCGTGTGTGTGTGTATATCGGGGACCGAGTGAGAGAGAGCAAGCACAGCGTTATTCTCGAGTGGCTCTCTCGCTGTGCTGGATATATGTGTGTGCGCGAGAGTGAGTGACTTTCCTCGGGCAGCCCGGGAGAGAAACGGCCTCGCCTTTTTTGAAAAACGAGCCAGCTCACTGCTGCTTTTTTTTATCCACTCTGTCTTCTGGCTGCTTAGCTGGACGGAGGATCCTGGACTTCCTGGATAGAGAGCTTCCGTTAGGGTGCTACCTGTTGTTGGCTTCGAGTGCTGGCACCAGGAGAGAAGTTTGGTTCATTTGGACGATTAGCGGAGAGGAGCTAGACCAACGCTGGCGTTGAACGCTACTGATTTTTGTTTGATGGTTTATTATTGCGAGGAGCAAGCTGGGCTTCCACTGGAGCAGCCGCTGCGAGGTAGCCAAGCTGCAGGGAACACTGGAGCAGAGTTCTTCAACACTCTGTAAAAGTAAGATGTTTTTTAATATGTTGTTTGGTGGCTGGTACGTAGAATTTGCTGTGACAAGTTTTAATGCCAAACGGAATGAATTAGAGTGATTAGAGGATTTTAAATTTGTAGCGGTACCAGGAATTGATCTGTGTTTATTTTGGAAAGAGACTTGGGAATCGTTAAAGTGGTTTGTTTATGACTCTTATGATATTTATAATGTACACAGTACTAAATTGTAAGTTCAAAGTTTGACTTTCTACAGATTTTATGTTACTGAAGTTAAATTTGAATATTACACCAATTTAAGCTTTGTGATTGCTTTTACTTGCATGACATCTTTTCAATGTCATTGATGCTATTTTATAAATAATATATGTTTGTAAAAAATGTTACATTAAGTTTCAAAACTTGTAATCTTTTTTTAATTTATCTAAGGAGCAAAAATAATATATTGCACAATAAACTTATTTCTTGTCAACAGCTTTTTTTTATATAATACAGAACTGGAAATAAATACTAAGGCTTTTAAATATCTTTCTAAGAGTAAAAATATATCTATTTTATTTCTAGGAGAAACAGTCATTAAACTTACATTAAGTATATTCATTATGGATATAGTTTTACTTTATTTGTGTAGTTTCGCAATTGAAATACAGTCAACTTTTATTAATACAACAAATTTTCTTAGAAGCTGTTCTGAATAAATTAAAACATATGTTAATTTTATATACTTAAATTTATTTTTAAAAAAATAATTAAAAAATTTCTAAGATTTATGTACTAAGTTCCTCAAAATTTAATGAATCATTTGCATCTTCTATTTGAAGCCAAACTGATATATTCATAATATGATCACATCTTTATTTACATTTTTTGTACCCTGTGTCAGAGCTATGTATTTGTCATATATTTGCTGAGGTATTATTGATGTTATGTTCATTAGCAGTGTTACCTACAACTGCACTATATAAATCCAGTTCATGTTAATCAAATTAATTTACTTAATATATAATATACTGTTGTATAATCTATTAACTAATTCTGTAATAGGGCTACTATTTTTAGATAATTATTAAATTATAGTTTCTTGTAATCAATATAATATTAATTATTGTATTTTTTAATCTTTCTACAATTTTTTTATTATATTTCTAAGATCTGTGTAAATGATATATTACATTAATATGATGATACTTCTTGATGTTTAAAACCATTTTCTAAAATATATCCTTATTTCATAAGCAATTATCATTAGTTAAAACAAATTTTTTAAATTAATATATTTGTTTAATGTAAAATTTAGAATTATATACTATAATTAAAAAGTTTTTTTTAAATTTGTAATAATAAGTATTTATAAAAATTTAAATATATGATATTTGTCATATATTTAGATTATGATAAATAAATATTGAAATATTTATTTCATGATAAGATTTTCTCACAAACAATATACATCCTGTTTCAGATCATCATTGTGGGCAGATGTACTCTCCTATAAAAAGGTGATCTCACTCTCAGGAGGCAGCGATGAAATAACCTAAGTTGATCAGGGGATGCCTAGCCTACACTCGCTCGTCATAAGACGAGCTGCTCCCATGGACATGGGCACTGCCGCAAGTTCAGTGACAACAGTAAATCCCCCATCATCAAAATCCAACAATAGCAACAGTACAAATCAGAGAAAAATGGAGAAGAACAACAAGCTGAGCGGCATAAGATTGCCCCTGCTGCGCAAAGAGTCCAGTGCAATCAATCTATCCCTGACTGAGCGGTCGATGAATAAGAGGAGTGGCGAGGCTCCACTCTTGAGGCCGGAGAGTAGTGCAAGCTTAGAGGCTCGAGGTGGTAGCTGGATAAGCCTTGGGCCTACAGCTCTAAGAAAGTGTGAGACCGCAGTGGGACTAAGTACTTTGGCCCTTGAGGGTCGACCAGTGAATCGAAGCAGAGTTTGCTCGCGTTGCTCGAGCCTGCTGTCGCTGGCTTCGAGCTCACGTTACAGTTTAGCCGCCGGTAGTTTCGTGCCCGCGGCTACCTCGCAACAGCAGATCGGTCGTTTACTGTGTAAATTATGTTTGTCGGACGTTACGATGTCGCAGACGTTCACTATTGAAGGCTGTGGATGCGCCTATTGCAAGGATGTATGTACCCTCTATTGTTCTTTTACAGATTTTATATGAAATACATATGAATGATAGTGGATACTGTGAATCTTTTAGCAAGATTACATGTAGACAAGTCTTGGAGATCTTACCTTAATTCAAAGTTTATTGCACTATTTATTAGAAAATAATTTGTAAAAATGATGAAGATTTTTTATCATTTGAACATTTTTTACATTTGATAAATTTCTTCATTCTCTTCAAATATACATTTCTGTTATCTAACTGTAAATTAAAGAAAATTAAGTCTTATCCATTACAACAATTTAAAACTACTTATATTGAAGATTATCAAATCTTGATGTTAATATACTTATAATTTGAATGATGCAAGAAATTGCAAGATTTATATTCAATAAAATTTGTACATGCATACTTTTCATGTTGCATATCAAGTTGCATATAAGTTTACATAACTAAACTTAATAAAAAAGTCTGTAGTTCAATGTGGTTACAAAGTAGAATTTTTTATAGTTCTTTGAAATAATTTTAATACATAAAATTTTTGAAAATATTACCATCAGACTTAAGTAAAAGTTAGTTATTATTTATTTCGTATTGATTCTTTAATGCTTTAATTTTAAAATTTAAATATACTAAATAATATATTAAATATAAAAGAAGCTTTAAATTTTTGTAGTGGATAACAAAAGAAAACAAGATTCGTATTGTTCATTGGTATTTTGTATTTTCTTTTTTTTTGTTATTGTGATGAGAAAGTATCATGTCTTGTTTTTAGTGTATGCGTGCTTATGTGGAGTTTGAAATAGAAGAAGGAGCTTATGACATCAGCTGTCCCGATGCAAAGTGCGATCAAGACGGCATGATTTCTTTAAAAGAGATTGGTACACTTGTGAGTCAAGAACTCCTAGAGAAACACCACAAGTTTCGTCTTAACAGAGGTTTGAACTGTGTTTAACAAATTGTAAAATATTATACCTTGGTAAAAAAAATCTTCCATCATACTTAATTTAAAAGTCCTAATATTTTAATTATTTTTTATCAAGGTAAATTTTTCAAATTTAGTTTAAGTTGTCCCTTTTATTGTCTTCTTGTGTTGTCCCTTGTGTTGTCTTCTTTTATGTAAAATATTTTGACTTTGATTCAAAGTTTGATGAATAACTCATTAGTGAATAAACTATTTAATCAAACTAAATAGACATTGATTATAAATGTACAAAATATGTAAAATAGTAGCTTAATAATGTACATCATCTATAAAAAAGGTAGCTTGTTAAAAGCTAAGTATTTGCATAAACCAAATTAATTTATCCTTAAAGTGAATAAAAATTAAACGGCGATAATCGTTCATTTGGTAACAAATCTTATTAATCTTAAAAACAGTTTGAATAAAAACAAAAAAATATTCGTTACGGTACCGATACATCCATCCGATAACTAAATTTTATAAGTGCGTCTTTGAACAGAAAATTTTTGATTGAATATGCGATTTTCTGGCAGCTAGTAAAAGATAAAGATAGAGGAAATCGGCATTGAAAAAAAGAGATTGAAGGGTGAAATATAGCATTAAAACGCTAAAAAGGCAAAATGTAATAAGATCTATATATGGATCGTATTATACGCGTAGATAAGATTATCGAGATAAATGGAACAAGTCCACAAAAGGATATTGAAAGAAAACGAAAAGGAAAAAAGAATTAAGAATTAGATATAGCAATCTCGGGAATCTGGAAGTTGCAAAAATGTTGACTGAAACAATGAAAGATCGGTAGATTAGACGAGCAGTAAAATTGCGTAAAATGGAAAGAAAGAAATGAAAATGTTTAAAAAAGTAAAAACTCTGTCAAAAGATAAAAATAGGGAATTAAAAAATATAATAAATAATATACAAATATAGAAAGAATAAATAGGATTAATATACTTATTAGCTACGCCTACCATCAAAATTTAATATACGCCGTAAAGTGCCGTAACTTTGATTTTCGCGATAATTGATTCTCTCGAAATAAGACTTTTATACTTCTTTTGAAACACAAGCTTTATGTGAAATCACTTCTTAAATTGGGTAAATTGCTAGAAGGAAACTTTCTTATCAATGCACAGATTACTACATATTATTGTTTGTTATCATTTATTTTATAATAATTAATAATGTACATATATATCGGTAAAATATTTTATTTTACGACAAATAATTCTCATATAGATTTACAATTTAGAAAGTTTTAAAAACTAATATAAAATTTGTTTGTCAAGCACGATAGGATGGTCGTTATCAGTGCAGATACATACATTAAAAATATTTAATGGTATTTTTAGCAATTTTGCAAAGATAAACATTAGATTAGATTACAAGTAGGTTAATAAACTTATGTCATCTCTAAAATGTAAAAAAAAATTATATATCTCATTAAAATATATTTTTCTAGTACTACACGGAAAATGTCGATTGCTGGAATAGCGAAAAAATCGCTAAACTTGCAAATTCTTTAGCAACACAGGAACTCTCGAGTTTTATATATTACCTAAATTATTTGCTGCATATAACTAAAAATATTATCATTGTACCAATTGACTTAACTGGGGTAGAAAATAAAATAAAAATTTAATTTGTTTTATTTTATAATTTCTATTTTCTTGCAACTACTAAATAAAATAATTCGAGTTCTATTGTTGAAATAGTTTAAGTTTTTTATTACATTAAGATGAAATTATCCGTAAGTAAACTTGAATCTAAAGTCATAAAGAAGTTCTTAAACTTTGCAAAGTGCATTGTTCGCGTAGTATATCTTTTACGTGTATGTTCTAGTATAATCTTTTGCTAACTGAATATTTCATTACTATTATTAACAAAATACTCTCAACTGAAATTATCAAATGTTTTTTCTTCCTGCTCATATGTAAAATTTAATAAACTTCGATAACTACGCAGTTCCACCATTCTAACAAATCACCTACTCATTCAACAAAAATCGGCCAAAACGTTCCTCATCCAACTCCTTTCACCTGCTCAGCTACTTTTTACAACTTAATAAAACCCCTAAATTTTCTGTCCTCTTAAAAACAGACGTGTCAATGGACAAAGAGCGCGCCTGGTGTCCACGCGCCGGCTGCGAAACGATCTGCTCGCTGAACGGCGACGGCTCCAACGGCAGCACACCTGGACCCGTGCACTGTCCCAACTGCTCGACGGATTTTTGCTCGCTATGCCGCGAGCCCTGGCACGTCGGCCCCTGCCCGGAGCTGCCTCTTGGCATACCGTTCGACAGCGATCACATAAAGTGCTGCCCGATGTGCTCGGTGCCGATCGAGAAGGATGAAGGCTGCGCTCAAATGATGTGCAAGCGCTGCAAGCACGTCTTCTGTTGGTACTGTTTGGCATCGCTAGACGTGAGTATATTTAATTATTTTTGTGGTATGTGTAAACTGCGGTATCGGAGAGAAATTTCCGTAGTTACGGTGAGGTTAAATTTTGGTTGTTACTGAAAGAATTGGAAGTCTGAAAAAATTTTAAATTGAAAGTTTCGTTTTTAATGTACATAATGGCGGTAGAAGTCGGTATTAATGAGTATCGGTAGACATGCGACATTTAAAATTTAGAGATATGTAAAACTAAAAAGTGTGCAAGGTAAAAAATACTGTTATAATAATGCAATGAGTTATTGTGATAACATTTATGTAACTTTAGAAGAGGAATTTACACCTAATAACTTCCTTGTAAAATGTTGGGTTTTGAAACAAACTCAAAATAGTAAATGAGCTAAGACTTAATCAGCTAGTTGCATAAGATAAGCTTGCGAAAAATATAATACTAAGACAATGGATTTTTATTTTACATTTGCTATTACTTTTTTTTATTATTTTACTTAAAATTATTCAATAAAAATCTTTATCTCAAGTCACTACTTTTAATAGTTAAGATCTATCACATTTGTAAATATACACTGTAAAATCATTAATAATTATAAGTAACTAAGCATAAAATGCTAACAAAAGAAGCATTTTTCAAATTTTTTACTTTGCCTTTTTTAACCGCAGTAAACGTATTGTTCAAAGCTCTTTAGCGTTAAATCAGTAAAGTAATTAACATTTGTCATTTTTAATCCACAGGATGACTTCCTGCTGCGGCATTACGACAAGGGACCTTGCAAAAACAAGCTCGGTCACTCACGCGCCTCGGTCATCTGGCATCGGACGCAAGTGATCGGCATCTTCGCTGGTTTCGGTCTTTTACTCCTGGTCGCCTCACCCCTGCTTCTTCTCGCCGCGCCCTGTATAGTCTGCTGTAAGTGTCGGGTCTGCGGCTCGTCGCGCCTCGAACAGGACGAGGGTGCCACGGGGGCCGCTACGACAACGTCGACGTCAGTCGCAGCGGCAGCGGCTGCGGCGGCGGCTGCTGCCGCAAGCGCTCAGGACGACTCGGCCACGTAAGAGAAGCGGACGAAAGATGAAAACGTGCTTTCGAGAGCGCGAGAATATACGCACGGACTGGTATACATAATATAAAAAATATATATTTTTTTGTCGAATAAATCCGCAGATCTCTAGAGGATGCGCGCGTTGCGTTGCCGCACTGAGAAAAGTATGAACGATTGTAGGGTAAATAAGTGCTGGTAGCCGCTCACGTTGGGTTAATGTTTGAGTTTCTTGTACATTGTCACTTTTCTTAAGATTTAAGCGAAGTTTTGTTAACGTTGTAATATTGTTCGCGCGTTTCGCTTTATCGAGTTAAAATAATTTGTTCTTTGCAATGTATGAGCTGCGTTAGTGCACTTGCGGGAATCTTTTCCACCTTACGCAGAATTAATTGAAAATGTTTAAGTAGTTTGAATTTTGTAATTCATAACTGAATTTTTCATTTGTTTATACATATTACAATTTACTTAAAAGCGAAAATATAATCAAATCAAAATTATAATCAATATTATTTCCAGTTTTTTTAATCTCTTCTTTGTACGAATTTATATTTTTCATAGTTTCTAAGGTGGGAATAAAAGTGATCATATTTCGTGTTGTTGACTATCAGTGTGTTTACCGAACAATAGTTTTTTCATCTTGGAATTTGTTGGCATTTTGTGAGTGATTAATCACTTAAATTGTAACAAAAAGATTTTTTTACTATATATTAAAAATCAACTTTCAAAATATTGTAAAAATAAATATTTATTATACTATAGAATTCATATTAATGTTTATGTAGCTTGCGTTAATAACAATAAATTTAAAAATTTTAATATATTAAAATTTTCTATTATCATTTCTTTAATAAAAATTAGATTCCTTATTTGGTTAAACATTCGCAGATTGCCGACAAAATCATTTGAAATGCATACTTTTCTCTATGCAGAATGAAAAGAGATATGCACACGAGGTGTCATGCAAGAATCAACGATTCGACACCTTTCCTTTTCCAAGAGGTGTTTTTTCTCACTTCAAAGAGTCAAGAGAATCAAGTGAATCCTCGCTAGTTTTTAAGACGTTCAAACCAAGTGAGAATAGAGTTGAAGCAGAAGAGTCACTTATAATGTACTAGGTACTACTTATTGCCTTCCTTGTTTGTTGATAAAATTAGACGACGTTTCGCGCGTTGCATAACGAGAATAACTACGATGTAAATTGATTGTTGAGTTACCGTAATGTTAAAAAAAGAAAACAAAAACATTCCGCAGAGATAAGACCATCGGCTTTCAAGATGGCTTTAAAAAATATATATACATATATATAATAATGACAAGGGCGGCGTTTATTATTAACTATTTTCTGTTCATCCGATGATTATATTCGACGACGCAGTTACTACTAAGAACTTCTGACGATTTTCCATAATGCATATGTTTACTGGTTTGTTTTAATACGCCCAGTGTCAGGAAAGGTATTTTAGATTATGTTACATTTGTAGATTTATTGTTGGTTGGCGACTGTGTACGTTATATGCATATAACTAAGAAAATACCTTTTTAAATGATACTTGTGCATAATGTTCAAAAAACTTTGGAAAAATAGTATTAACTCTTGAATTATTTTGACGCGTGTGAATGTAAATATACATGTAACCAATGGTTAACAGTGATTAGTGATATTTTATATATTATTATTACTATTATTATTATCATTATTGTGGCAGAAAAAATCTGTACGTTATGAATAATATAAATTTTACGTAATATATTTTAATTTTTTTTATTGTTGCTCACAGATTGATTCCTCATTTATTTATGTGAAAAATGCATTTTAAGTAATGTACAGAATCGTTAAAGAAGTTATTTAGTTCTTTTTTGATTTCTGTAAACCTTGTTCAAGGAAAGATTTTGTATAGTAATACAAATATTGTGGTCTTATCTGCAAATAAATAAAATCTTTCATTTTGTAAATATTTACTAATACATAAAATACATAAAATACTTACTTAAATCTTAAAGTTCTTGACATACTTTATAGACGTGAAGATTTTTGAAAAATCAAGCACTTGTACTTTTTTCTTTAAAGATTTCATAGATTATTTTTATACTCAATTTAAAAGAGTTTGCCTCGGTGTAATTACACAAAAATATCTAATTATTTATTCCACTACAGAGATTCAAAGGTATTATGAATTATCAATTTAAATTCTTTTATAGAAAGCAAAATTAATTAATTAGAAAAGAAAATATGGCATATAGTACTAGTCATCGATAATTAGATTGTAACTAAAAATACAGATATTCATAAGTTGAAAAATTTATCTATTGTATAAAAAAAATGAAGAAAGTCTATAATATTTTCCAAGATTATGTTATTAAAGCAACTAGCAGTTCGCATAGTGCCAAACATGCCTCAAGGTTAAAAAATTTCCTACTTAAAAATCACTGACCATGTATTACCAGTTACATTTTTGATTTTTTTAGCAAGATACTACTACATTGATACTGTACTTTTTAAATTCTACAAGTAATGTATAATAATAATAATGCAGAGAGACTTTCAGAACTGTAAATTTGAACAAAACAGATATCGTTCAAAATGAAAAGACAGTGCTCCGTCGAATGTAATTAATTAAAGTTCCAACTGTAAATATTAATTATTGAACAATTCGTTTGCCTTAGCCTCGTATAGTGATGTACAACAAATTATTATAGTTATAACAATATTAATTAATAATGATAATAATTATAAATATAATGAAAGAATGTTAAAAGGAAAGGATACAAATAAAAATTACGTGAATGAAATTGTTGTCAAAGAAAAGATAATTCAGATGTATGTTAATTATTATCACAACCCTTCATTAATATTTTTTACTTCTAATTTCTAGAAATATAATGTATGGATTTTGATGAAGTTTAAAACTTTATAGAAATCGCATATCCCTACAAACTAATTCAAATCATCAAATTTACCAATGAAAGATAAATCTTCATAAGCACGCTATAAAAATGTAGATATTTATTTATAGGAATACTTCAACATGGCATATTGAAAAAAAAAAAAAAAAGAAATGGCGGATTGATGCCGCCGTTTTTTTATTATATCTATAGATATTTCCACCATTTCTTGAATTACTCCAAAAACGGTATCTATTTTACAATTTACTGATAAATTTTACATGTGTTCAAAAAATAATATTTTTTGATAAAAGCTATCGGGATCATAGATAAAACTTTCTTTCTTGGTCTTGGATCTTGCTCTACACAAAACCATTCTTGTTAACTTCAACAAAAATGGTATTGTGCCAGAGTTAAAATTTAATGATAACAGAATTATTCTTTCCAGGAAAATGCTAACTTTTTAGGCATTACTTTTGACTATAAATTGACTATCAACCAACAAATTAACATAATTCGTAACAAATGACAAAGAGCACTCAATATGCTAAGGTAGCTTTAAGACATTTGGTGGGACGCCCATCTCTGTGTCCTGATTGTTTTTTACAAAAGTTTTATAGGTTCCATAATAGATTACAATAGCTTCATATATTATCCAAGTAGTATAGATAATGTCAATAAGCTTGAGAAAATTTAGTATGCTGTTATCAAGTTAGCTCTTGGATATCGAAAATGAACACCTTTACATACCGAATGCATTGTCTTCAGTGGTTCATACACCTAATCATACTCTTAGCTGAATCAGAGCTTATGATTATTAAAGACAGAAAACGGTAATTGTTACTCGTTCTTACTAAAAATAGAGAGTAACGAAAAGCAACTAATAAACAAAATAGCTAAAACGTATTAAAACATATTAAAATAATTGCATATGTGTTAATTACATATTCCTTTCGTGACGCTATTACATTATGTATATTTATATACACTTATATACAAGGGGGCTACACTCCTTGCGCACGTTTCGCGCGTTAACCCCTCATACGTTAAAACGTGAAATAATGACAAATAAGGGATAATAGTACATTGCAATACCAGTGTTAGCGCCCGAGCGCAGCGAGAACAAAACAAAAAACTAGCTCTAAATGTTACAGTTCTATAACATTAATAAACGTATGAGAAACCTATATTGTCACACCTCTATTTATAAAGCCGAATGCATTGCCCTCAGTGGTGCAGCGGATATCGACCTAGAGAACACTTCCATCAGGAACATTATAATATTTTATGACTCACTAAGTTTAATACAATGCTTGATTCGCCACCGATTAGGTATTCGGATTTGTACTTGACACTAAAAAAGAAACTAAAATAAACGAATTACATGTTCATGTGTTAAGAGAGTACGTGCGAGTGCTTACGAGACCTATCAAGTAAAGATGGCACTAAATAAATAAATTCAATTGTTTACATAATAAATTACAACATTCTCTCAACTTGAGTTTCAATTTTCGGATTTTTCTAGTCTGATTTCTTAACAACAAATTTATACGAAAATATACCCAAAAATACGTAAATGTATATAAACAAAAATCTTTTATATATTAAGTATTTTTTGTATAGTCAATAAAAAACACTCGCGTTCGAAATTTCTTATTATTCGAAATAAAATATTTTATAGAATGTACATTTTCGTAGTTTTCTGTACAATGCTGTACAATGGCGCACGATCACATACGTTCGCGTACGTTTGCGTACGAATATTGTCCAAATCGTAACCGCAACCTACGGGATTGTACGGAAACGTACGTCAACGTACGCGAACGTACACAATCGTAC
>UELX01002272.1:0-32733 GCA_900480035.1 Eupelmus urozonus
CCCCCTCTTTCTCTCTCCTCTTTCGCGCGTGGTCCGCGCTGCTTTGTATCTGTAAAATATATCTATTGTTGTTCTTGCAATTAGTCATTCGACAAGGCGGCAGTGCGAGCCCGAGCCTCGTAAAAGAAGAGGAATCTATGTTAACGACCCTAAGCGTTATTTTCAGCGCGACCCTAAGCGAGCGAGCGAGCGAACGAGCGGGTGGGGAAGGAGAAAAAAGAGGAACGACCGGAAAAAGGTGGAATTCGGAGAGAGCGGAGATAAGAAAGTTTCTTTGATTCGACGCGAACTTTTGAATGTTATGGATACATGAATTTTTTATTTATAGCTCTTTACGAGGAGGGGGAGAGAGAGAGAGAGGCTAAAAAGTATAAAGGGGGCGTACATCATCGAGAATACATTTTGAACGCGATGCTAATAAACATCTGCGTGCGCGAGCCGAGCGCAGTTATGAATCTCCTCTTTCTCTGCCAATTTAAATGAGCATGAATATACACGCGAACCACTTAACTAACGCGCCGGCGAGCTCCATCGTTTCAAAGCAATTATTTTGCCAAAAACAAGCCGATGCCTCAATAATTCAATTAAGCGGCCAGAAATAACTTAACGCGCGTGGAAAATCTCCGCCGCTTCTGCAAGATTGCTGTGTTGTGTCTCTCGACTCGGATTTTCCTACTCGAGTAGCAGCAGCGCGCTGAATAATAAATGCTTTGAAAATAAAAGGATCGCTCTTCCGCGAATGTTCGAAAATCGATGCCGAGCCAGTCGAAAAAGCTCGCGTCGAGAGTCGCGCTCGGGTGTATCTTTAGCACATCGGGGACGCGCGGCATTCTTCCACATACATCGGCGATCAGTAGTTGGCCGGTGCGGCTCTTTCTCTCTGGCGATCTGGCCCAATTTATCACTAATGCGCGACGCCCACCAGGAGAGCGAGACGGTGATAAAGCAAGAGAGATAAAGCGAGAAATGCGAGCGTCTTGAAAGTCGAAAATAGCGACGTTCAAGGCGAAGCGAGAGCAAGAGAGAGAGGAAAGAGCAGCCAGCAGAGGCGGCCCCACTCCGTTTCGCTGCTGCTTCTGCAGTTTCGAGCTGTCAATCGTTTAATTAAGGACTTGACGACGCACGTACCTGGGGCGCATCTCCAAGAAAGAGCGAGAGAAGGGAGAGAACGACGAGCTCGCTCAAGCATCGATTTTCTCGGCGCTGCTGGCTTCAAGAAGCATCACCTCTCTTGAGAATAAAGACGCAGAGTGAGGCAGAAAGAGAGACTGAGAGCGTCTCTGCGTCCACTTTTTTCTTCCTTCTTCCATTCATTCTTATACCCTCTATTTTCATTCAAATTTCCCGGCTGCAGCAGCTGATTCATTCAATATTCGTGAACCAAATGTGCTTTAATTTAGATTTTAATTGATCTAATAAAACTTTGTAATTAAAATAACGCTCGTGAAAAGCTTTTTAAAAACAAAAATCTATGATTTCATTAACAGACGCATCAAAGATTGATTTTTAAATTTTTAAGATGTAATAACATAACAATTTATTTGCATCATAATTTTGTCACGTAGAGTTAATTATGCTGGATTACATTAGAGTAGATATATTTATTTTTAAGCCATTTTATTGAATTGCTTTTAAATTGATAAAAGTATGTTTTTGTTAAGATTCAAATATTTTTTTATGTGATAATTTAAAGAGACATACGTATTACATTTAATATGAACATAAACTGTATGTCTATTAACAGTTTCAAAATATTATTTTATTTCATATATGTTTTAAGAAAATAAATTATAAAAACATTACAACCCATTCATGCCCAAATGTTAACAATCCGTAGTAGTCATTATATCTTGGATAATTTTTATGAAAATAGATAAAGAACAGTAAAAGCTGCAATATTCAAATTGATCACTAAGAAACATATTTATCCTAGTTAAAGTAAATCCAATAAATATTTTTACTTTACTATATTTCCATCACCGATATTCTAAAGTAATTTTATCACCAAAAAAAATTTTATTAAAGATAATATAAAATTCTAAATTTCATATACTTTCAAGATTATGATACATTTTTATAAAAGAGACATTAAACCCTCTTAATCATTGAGCTATCCAAAAATGCAGAAAGTAATAACTGTTTAAACTAGTTCTCGTATAAAACTGTCATTAGAAAAAATTTAGATACATGGAACATGCATAATAACTTTCACCATGACTTAATTTCTATAAATTGAAAATGTATTAAATGGGATACACATTTGTTCTATCTTACATATATTATACCTTATTTCCTTTAAATTCATATTATTCTCATGATAATTTTATACAAAAATTGTTTTAAAAAGACAATAATTTGTGTATTTTTCGATAGCACATAAAATTTAACATTTTTTCTGTTTCGATCGAAAAAAACATCTATATTAATCTGAAACACTTATTTATTTATTTATTATTTATTCAACCAGAGTAAATACAAAAAATTATAAAGTAATAATAATACATATTTACGTTACAAAAGTAACCCAGCAGATGAATTAGATTAAATGCTATTTCCTGGTGAATAACTCTCACTTTTTTCAAAAAGTTATTGCATTAATTTTAATACTGCGGATTTTGACGTAGAAAAGGACTAGTTGTGGTGCAAACACGCTGCATCTCTCGAGCTTCTAAAAGGTATAAGTGGGTGGGTGACACAAATACATCATAATTATACCAAAAAGCAAAAAAAGACTTATATCAATAATACCATTCAATATTAATATCAATAACGATATACCGCTGTAAGTGTTCATTAGGTAGAAGTACCAGATGTCACAGCCAGGCCGCGGCAATTAAAGAAATAGCATCACGCAGAGAAGATTACGAAGCTATACTAATATAAGTCATTGAAGGATCGTCAAAAAATGAGATTTATTCTCATGAGTTTCTAAAAATTTCTTTCACTACAATATTTACAATTTCAGTAAATTATTTTTTCAAAGTAACAGTATTTTCAAAACTGACTGAGTGGCTGATGAAGTCTACTTCATCGGTTTTTCCAATCTTTTTAACGACTTCCTCGAATTTATTCTTTGATGGTTGTCGATTCAATGGAAACAAATTCTCGATCTCTCTTTCAAAAGTCAATCGTAATTTTTTATTCAATAACATTAAACCCCATTTTATCTCTGGATTTTTTTTTATATTGTACACTTCTTTATCTTCATATCGCCCTTCCGGTAGTGACATGCTTGGTCCAGCGACCTCAACCGTGACCTTGACCTCGGGGTTACGTGCAGGAGCTGGTACTAATGTCTGCAATTCTTTGAAATTCCTGAAGTAATTCTTCCACGGTGTTAAAAAGCACCGATCTTTCCATATTTCTTTACTGTCATTTTCAAAAATGACTTCGACACCATCGGCCAGAAGGTTAGAGACGGTGGCCATTTTATATTTCCCATAAGTATCAAACACCACAAGCTTCATGTGGCATGGAAGTAAATCCCACAGCTTCATTGCTTGAATACTCCAAATACTGAATGATTTTTCATAGTAAGATGTATGTACAGTGGGCAAATCAAATGCAGACGAAACAGCAACAGTAAGTGGTCTAGTAGAGCGCCTAATATCAGATCTTAATTCGGGAAAAAGGGGAAAAAGTATTAGGAAATATCTTTTTATCCATGTATCTATTGCTCGTGTAGTCTGGATCAAATTTCTGCGTCAAAAACAGCTCTGTGGCGCTTATATTAATCAAAAGTAATTTGCGTTTGATTTATTAATAACATTTTAATTATTAATTATCATTAGAGTAATTGTGAAATTATTTATTTTAAACTAAGCCTTTATTGAGAAATAAATTAAATAAATAAATTAACAATGTAATAATTACTAAATCGTAGCACCATGTAATAATTGTTAATCAGAGAAATAATTGATGTTTTTCAAAAAAAGTAATAAATTTTTATTAACTTTTTTCAAGTACAAATTATTATGAACAATAGCCAAGTGGATCATTGGCCTGCAAGAGCCATCCTCCCGCGTCGTTTTATACCGCTCCGCACGTTAGAATCCGGCGTGAATCGCGCGACGCCAGTGTGCCTGAGTGTAGGAAATTTAATAAGATGGAAAATAGCTTGTGTAATGAAAGGGAAGAAGCGTGGCTGCCGACGTCGCCGGTTCTCGCGGACAGATTGAAAAAGCCGCATTTCACGCTTAGGGATATGTTTGCGTCCATCAGGTGCCTATAGAGGCCGGCCGAGAGCGAGCGAGCGAGAGAGAACGAGTCATTCCAGGAATAGGCTGTCACGAGCGGTGCCAATGCAGCCACTAACCTATAACTTATTTCACGTATCGTTTGACGTGATGCATTCGATCCAATAATATCTGGCTCTCTGCTGCGGTGGCGGCGGGAGAGCGACGCACTACTCGCACTGCGACGAAATTCATAACGCGCCTCGTCTCTCCTGCACACACACACACACTTACACATGCACACGCACACACACACGGTCAGATTCTGCATGCTACGAGAGAGTCCGAGAGCGCGCGATTCGATCTAGACGATTAAGTGTCTTCGCGCGCTCGCGCGAGCATTCGCCGGAGCGACGCAGAAATTAATGTGCACTTTATTTTCGCGCTGCCGCCGCCGCCGCCGCCGCCGCAGCCGCAGAGCCGAGAGGGAGAGATGCATATAACGCGGCTCCTAAATATCTGGCCGCGCGCTCGGCTCCGACTACTCGACGACGTAGCCGGATCAAAGAAGTTTGGGAGGATTAGCCCGGTGTCATCCGACTCTGACAGCTGCTTCCTACTGCAATTTCATATGCCTGCGCCCGGGGTATATACGAGGCGCTTCTCCTCATTATGTTGGCCCCCGCGAATTTTATTAACAATTCCGAGGATCACTTCCACGGGCAATTGCCGCGCCGGCTGGATTTTATTTATTCGCTACGCCTACACCCGCGCTACAGCAGCACGCCCTGGCTTTTATTAGAGAGCCGCTCTCGAACTTGTTTCTAATTCGAAGAAAAAGCGAACATCCAATTTCTCGGCCGAGTGCATGTGCGGCCGCAAAGGCAAAGGCTAATGTAACATAAGAGTGCGCGTAATAACTGCGCGAGAGCAAGCGAGAACGTCAACGTCTCGCGGAGTGCCTCAAAATCGCATTACGATGCCAACTATTTTGAAAACACAAATGCGCGAGACGGATTCTTCTCTAACGTATTATTTACATACGCGCGCGCTCTCCACCCGCCTCGGAATGTTGGCACGACAATGCCCGGCCATATTTCCACTTCAGATAGTTACAACTCCGCGCGCTCGCGCGTATACTTTCGGCTTCCGATGCGCCTCTCCTCTTCCCGGTAGGCAGTTGCCTCGTATCGGTCATACACCCGCACAGCGAGCGCGCGTTAGCTCTCGTCTTATTCGTCCGCGGACCGCCCCCGTTGTTGTACTTCGTCGCGCTCGCCTTGGTATTATGTCTACGGGGAAACACGCAGCGGGGAAAAAGGAAGGCGCTTTCAGCCCCTTTGCTGGCTATCTTTGGCCCTTTCTTTCGCGGATCGTGTAGCCGGCTCGTCTTCCTCCTTTATGACTTATCGCCTCGTCTCTGCTCGTTGACGATCCTATGATTTTCGACTCTGCGGATAGCCTCTCGCGACGTGTGCGTTCCTGCCTTGTTGCTCCTCTCCTCCGTTTTTCCCTTCGAGCTCCCTTTTCTAATTCCCAAGATGACAAGAGTCTGCGGAGAATGACATCTCTCGTCTCTCTCTGCAGTTTGGCGAACGCGTGCGCGACGTATCCATCAGCCCCTCGTAAAGATCCGCGAGAGAGGCGGCTTTGAGAGAGCAGCGAGGCCGAACGAAGGATCGACAAGCATCGTGCCGGATAATTGCGCGGCTTTTGCTCATTTTTTATCGGCTATTAAAGCGCACGCGGGCAGCTTGAGTAGCGCAGAGACTGGCAACGAGATATTTATTAAATGGAATTCCGGCTCTCTGCTGAGCTTCTGCCCCGAGCGGCCATCGCTAAATCTCGAATTCTTCGAGGCTTTGCGAGTTGCGCCCATTGCCGAGCCGATAAATTAACGCCTGATGCAACTGTCGCAGCTGGCAGATGTTTCGCGAGGATCTGGCTTTGCTGGATGCTTTTGCATTGTTGTAACGGCTCTTTATTTTTCCACCTTCAGCTGAAGTTCAGCTTCAAATCTTTTTATTAGGTTTAATAAATTTTACAAATACTCAAAATAATTATATGAATGAAAAAATATACATAAAACTTTTACAACTCTCAATAAATCAAACGAAGTTAAGAGAGCCCCTCAAGTATTTATTTTAAAAAGTTTTAATTTTCTGCGAAGCATAAAATCGCTTCGGTGGCGCCTCTGAAGAACGGAGCTTCACCCAGCAGCAAAGTATATAAGGGAGAGGTGGCAGTGGAGAGGAGCCGAGCCGCAGAGAGCTGTTTTACGAGTCACACGCGAATCTTTCGGCGCGGCGATTCATCCGGCTTCTTTACGCGCGTGACACGGCTCCGTTGACTTTTACTGATCTCGATTTCCCCGCAACGGTAGCTGCCTCTCTCTCTCTCTCTCTCTGTACACGAGCGGGCGCGCGACGAATTCCGCTCCGGATGCGATTTAACGATTTAACGAGGCTCACTGGCGCAAGCCCGCGCCCGCGTGCGAACCCTCCCGACGTTTACGAGCTCGCAGGAGGCTCGGGCAATGAAGTCGTGGATCGACGACTCGCTTGATTCGAAAGTGCAGCGCGCTATATGCGATTCGATCGTCGATTTTTGAGCTTACCGCGCGACTTTGCCTCTCACTCTCGGGGCTACCGTATTCCCTTTCCCTCTGAGTCAGCTTTTATCATCAATCTGCTCGCCTTAAATATAGAATTTAATGATCGCCGCCGCGGATTCTGCCTTTTTTACGCCTTTTTCCCGTGAGTGTATCGCGTCGGCCGAGCTTTTAGAGAATTTTAATTGAATGGCAATTCCCTTTGTACATCTGAACTTTGTCATAAAAGCGGATTATTATGCCTTAATTCATTTGGCTATTTTCGCCTTTGACGTTTAAGATCGCGAGCGCGCGGCGCAGCTTCGAAGAACGGAAATAATTGCGCGCGCATTCCCGTTCGGCATTCCGGCGAGCTTAATGACCGTGCGACGATAAATAATATTGATTTCGACTGAAGCTCGGGGGGAAGAAAAAAAGCGGCCGACGGATCGCTGAAAAGACAATAACTGATTGTCCGAGACGCTCGCGGGCCAAGCTAATGAAACAATTAGCAGGAGCGCGCGAGGCAAGTTTGATGTAGCGGCGCAAACGACTTTGGTTTCTCTCAGTCAGTAAGCGAGAGAGCCAAAGATCGCAGAGAGAGAGAGCGGCGTGAAAGCCAAAGGCGGAACCCCGCGAGCTGAGCGTGCGCGCAGGGATATCCATCCGGCATCCAGTAGACATTAATCGCGAGGGCCCGAGACGTGCGCTTACGAATCAAAAGGCCTGCAGCGTTAATTGGTGGCGCATTGCTGAACGCTTTGGTTATACAGAGACGTGCGAGAGAGCTGCTTCAAGGCCTGGCGGCCGATGCGCGCTCACGCTCGGTCGCGCGCGGCGATGCCGCGCCCGATGCTTTCTTCCATCCTTAGGGAAAAGCATAACCGAAGCGTTCACGAGAGCTGCACTCCAGCTATTCCTGGAGATCGGCGCGTGCCCGAGCATCGGTAAGAGATGGACCGAGTCTGCCTCTGTGTGTATGGCTCTCTGTGCGTGTGTGTGTGTGTGAAAGCTGTCGAGGAGGAAAAAAAAGAGAGAGAGAGTGGAGGGAGAAAGGGAAGAGACAGACAGGTTGGCCGCGAGACAGAGCGCGCCACTAACGACCCCCGGGGAAAAGACGAATCGGTTCTCTAAATAAAATGACTCGGTTATTCATCGGAGTATTTGTAAGCGTCCGAACGCGGCTGCGTATATATCTCTTCGCGCGCGAGTCGCGAGAAAGAGGCGAAAGAAAGAGGCTGCGCGCGCGCTTCATTCTTTTATGCGCGCCCGCTCATTCGCCTTCCCCTTTGTCTGTGCTCGCGCGCGCGCGCGCAGCTAAAGAGACGCTCAGCCGTCACGCTCGATCGGTCTTCTTTCCACGGAATTTCGTTGACTTACCTTCGGGCGAGGCGAACTTTGTGCCCGTGCTCCAGAAATAATGATAAAAAAAGATCCCGCCTGCAGGAGAGGGAGAGAGGAAGAGAAATAATTACCGCACGAGACGTAATAGGAAAGTTGGGTCACTTTGAATCCCTCTTTGTGCGCGCGATACTCATTAGCCATTGTCGTTCGAGGCGAGCGGGAAAGAAAAAGCGCACGCGCCTTTTTTCTTCTCATTTTCGTTCGTCGAAAGGAGAGTAATCGCGCGAAGACGGAGCGTGGGCGCGCTTTACACGGAATCTATATAAGAAGCCTGTCGCGTTCGAATAGCTCCCAACTGTCTCTCCTAGCGATATTTACGAGCGATGCCTTTCATCTTCGAAATATATGCCCGGCAACTGCAGCGATCGAGACAAAGTCAGCAACACTCCGAGAGGAGAGGGGAAAAAAAGGAAAACAGCCTCTCGAGGAAAGTGCTTTGTACCGTAATGCAGAGTATGAAGAATTCGTATAAACACGTCAGTCTTGCGAGCGGAGAGAGTTCTCTGATCGGTCTTTCTCTTGGGCGCGCGCGCGCGCGAGCCACCTGTCCGCGCTGGATGTCGTTAACTATTAACGGACGCGTAATTACTTGGGAAGATCCTGCGGCAAATAAACGAGCCTAATTGACTCGGAAATAAACGCGGTCCAGTCTCGGAGTCGGGCGGCTCCCTCTCGCTGTCTCGGAGAGCTGCTCTGCGTCTCGCAAGACGCGTAAGCGTAAGCGACAATAAAGGCAAAAAGAGCCGGCTAGAGGGTTCAGCGTGGTTCTGTCTAAAGCGCTGAGAGAATGGGATTGAAAGCGCGGAGATGGGAGGGGAAATATTTGGTAAACAAGAGTGAGACGTCAAGATTTTAGGGGGAGGATGGAGAGGATAACGCTGTGTTTTTGAGGAAGAAGGTCGATTTAGTCGAGATTACAATTGTTAACAATATTTATAATTTTATGATTGGAAACTCTTAATGTTTTAATGTTCTTTAAAGAATTTTCGATATAAAAAATCAAGGCCCAAAGTAAAAACGGCTTTTATCCGAGCATAAGCGTTTACTGAACGAGCGTAGAAATAGAAGACGACTCGTCGTTTGAGCGTCGCTGATAAACATACACGCTAAGTACGTCAAACTCGATCCCTCTTTAACGAAGAGCGACGCTGAAGAGCAAAAGGATGAAAAAGAAAGCTCGAGCTTGCAAGCTCGCCGAGGAAAATAGAGGCAAAGGAGCAAAGCGGAAAACCGTCGCGCCATCTGCTCCCTCTCTAGCTCGCATACCGAACGTTTTGACTTATGCCAAAACGATCTCGGCTTTGTGTCTGTAGCCCGCTCCCGAGAATCGGCTCTGCGGAGGAGGAAAAAGAGACACGCGCGATGCCGGAGCTTATTTTCAAAACGCCGACTCGTCGCTGACGATCTCGAGCTCGGATCGAAAATGAGCCATCGCGCGTCGATGAAAATACGCATAAATACGAACGCGACACACCCACCTCGTCTCATCTCTCTCTCTCTCTCGGCGAGTGCTTGCGCCGAGCTTGCGCAGCGGCAGCGGTCGGCTGCTATTCCGCTAAATATACGCGACCGTAAATATAGATGGTATTTACAAGACGAAAATATTCGGGCGAAGCCGCGAGACGCTCGGTGGTACACCGCCCTTGTTGTTGCCGGTGAGAGAGAGAGAGAGGGCCGACAGAACGACAACACGCACACCCGCGCAGAGAGATGGAGCTTTCGAAAATCAAGCATGATCCGCAGGCTGCGGAGACTGTCCTTATGCCATTGTAAGCACCGAAGATATCGCGTGCCTCTATTTTTCGTCTGCGGAGGAGCTAGCGCCCGCGAGAAACATTATTTATGATTTATCGCGACAGAGCTCTGTCTCGCAGAGCGAGAACAACGACGAATTCCTTGCCTCCTCGTGCGGCGCTGCAGCTTTCTGCGGATAGCTCGCTCTGCCTATAGAGCTGATTTCTTGTTTTCTGCGGGCGTTGTTTGGAATTCTCGGAGAGCAAGACGGATTTTATTGTAATTAATTTCGGGAGTTTGCAAATAACGGAATTAGTAATATCAAAAGTATAATTTTTGGTAATTCTTTAAGTAGAAAAAATAAGTAATTTTAATTGAGTTGCTTAGTTTCTGCAGTCGTACCCTAATTATGATCTAACTAAAGATAATTAATTAGATTTGCCTATACTCAGAACAGTAATTCCAACTAAATCAATACTTAAATCTAAAAATAAGAACGCTCCCATAAACCAACCGTTCCAACAAACATCCTCACCCACTCACACCCCAAAAATTACATCGACACACCATAACCATCGATCGCTCCCAGAGCTCTTCCCGCCTGATTGACGTTAAGTGCAGCTCCGCGCGGCTGCTGCAGTAAGCATAGTCGCTCGCGGCATCCCCTTAAAGACTCGGTCCGCTCGTCGAAGCCCGACTTATGGCCCGTGCTCTTGCGCTTGCTACTTGCTACCGATTCATCTTCGCAGATCAAAAGCCGCTTCTTGGAAATCGTGCGCACACTCGCCGCCAGCGGCTGCCGGGCTACACTGCGCCGCGGCCGGCGTAGAAATAGATTAATGACCTCGTGAATCATCGTGTCGATTTGAGGCGCAGCCGTCGCTCGTCATCGACTTCGGCTGCGTTTCCGCACGCGCGAGCGCAAGCAGGCAAGAGCCTACCGAACTGCCGTGCTAAGTCTTTAGAGGCACTTTATATACGCGCCGCTAAGAGAGAGGCCAGACGAGATCGAGGACGGGATGTATGGCCTGGTCGTTAATGAAAAACGGAGATGCGGTGGCTACGTTTTAAACTGGCTTTCGGCTTGATTAGATGTTGTAGAGTCGTTATATTTATTTGATAATATCGCTCATAATTTCAGCATTCATTAAATAGATTAGTCATAGCTGTATATTTAATCCTAAGCTTTTATACTTTTAAGCGAAAATCCAAGCGGTCTGTTTCTGAACGACTGATTTGCTGCAATTCCGGATGCACGTTAAAGCCCGAGCAGATCGGGCTACATTAGAGGCTCTCTCTCGAATCGAATCCCGCTGGCAGCGTTGCTGGCTGCAATCCCAGAGTCTCGCGGGAAGCTATCACCGGCGCTACACTGTTGCTGCCGTAGGTGCTTTTGCAGCAAGGGGGAAGGAGGGATTTACGCTCGTAGATATACGTATAGAAGCGCTCTGTAGCTCTCTCGCTTTCCCGGGGCCCCGATATAACTCTTTCAGCGAGACAAACGGCTCTTGCTATCGGAGAGTCCGGGCTGCAAGAAGAGGAAAACAAAGCTGCGCAGCTGGGAATCGATGCAACCGAGAGAGAGAGAGAGCTAGGAATGCCGGGGAGAGAAGAGGATTTTCGCGAGAAAGGAGCGCGTATGGCCCCGCGTGTGGTCCGAGAGTACGAAAATAATTTCGGTGCGTAAGGCCGGAATGGAAGGTCGCGAGGGATAAAACGCGAGAGCGAAAAATTCGGCGCTGCGAGGAGAGATGGAGATAAAGCGTAAGCTGCGCCGCGGAGAAACTAAATACGAGAATGGAATGAAGAGGAGCGAGACGAAAAAAGGGGGTGAAACGTATAGGCCAAAGAGCGGAGATTAGATTTGACGGCAGATTAGCGTTTGTGTTTCGGAATCGGAGAGCAAGATGGACGCGCGCAGGGTGAATAAGAAAAATATTTCGCGGATTATTAATAGCAATTAGCGAGTGGATATTCGAAATTATTTCAAAAGGCACGCTTAGATCAGCGCGGAGAATAAAACAAAGAGCAATTTTCATTGTGACTCAGAGGATGCACGTGGGGAGCTAATTCGCGGCGGGCGATAGCGCTAAATTAGCCTAATGCGAGCGGCGTTTGATTAGATCGAGCGTGATGAGCGATTTGCTTTTGTGAGAGAGCGCTACTCTGGTGCGGCGGCGGGCTCACTCTCTTCTTGGCTGAGCTTGGCCAGGGTGGCCAGGCTCGTTTCACGGAATTGATTAGATTCAGTTATTAATATTCCCTTCTATCCCTCACTTCATTTCCGGCCCCCGGCTAACTCGGCGCTAATAGCGTGACGACGAGCAGCTCTCCTCGCGCCGTCGGAAACTGCCAGCCGCATCGGGAATCGGCCGAGAAGGAGCCGACGCTGCTGCTTCTGCTGCCGCTGCTGCAAAGTCTTCCCATTATCTCTTTCTCCTTCGCTCCTTCTCTCTGACGCCTACTGCCGCTCTATAGATGGGAGCGATGCTTCTCTGATCCTTAATAAAACGTTATTATTGGAGCGCTTGTTTATAAATATTTCGAGTGCTAAACTCTCTTCGGAGTAAATAAGGAGTTATACCGGAAATTTGTAATTGAACGGGGATGATTGGATTTGTGGATATTTGAAGCATTGGTTTTCGGTTGAGCGGTTTATTTCTTATAGTCTTGTAACTTAAATTAAGATTGTATTACGGAATAATTATATTAAATTATTTGAAAGGCAAACGTGCAATTAACTTTTTATAGAAAGATCTTGTACAATATTATTGATCATAAAAATACTTCAATAATCATACGTAATATAAATATCAAAGATTATTATCCCAGCAAAGTCAATTAAATTAATAAATTAAGCTCCTCCGAGCATCCGAAAATTGTTCAATGCAATTAGGCCCGGAGGGGCAAGGAATAAATACTTCATCAGTCGGCCTTAGCAACGAATAATCCCATCGAAAAATCCTCGCAAAAAAGAAGTTTGAAATCGAGCAGAGAGATCTGAAACACGGTGTAGCTCCGCGGCTTGGCGAGTGATTTTTTTGGGGGGCCGCGAGTAATCGTCAAAAGGATTCCAGTTGCAGCGCGGCGACGCCTGTGTCTCAAACACATATATACGGCGCGAGAGCGAGCTGGAGAGAGGAGAGAGAGAGAGAGGCTAGGAAGATCGCGCGCTTACGGCCAAAGCAAACACGCGTGTGAGAGCGAGTCGGCGAGCCTCAGAGAGATCTCTCAGACCGACAAAAAACTCGGCCCGCGCTTTATAACCGCGCATCTCGGCTATCGCCAGCGGAACGCGTGTATCGCACATGCTGCGAGTGGCCGACTCGGGCTTGCTGAAATTAGCCTTGTCCGATGGCTTCGATATTGCCGGCGAATCATTTTTGTGAGAGGGAAGAGCTTTGGGGGTTTTGCGTTTTTGGATTGATTGGTGTTTGTAATTTTGTTGGGTATTTCTGGCTTGATAAAGGAAATAACTGTTGCGGAATTCGTATAATAACATGCGAAATTTATTTTGCACTGATCCTTACAAATTTTTATCATTCATCAAGCGCTGCGCTTGGATGAGGAAACAGAATTTTGGAAGCCATCCAAAAATAATGCTAATTTGTTTTGTATAAATTTAGAGTTCGTGCACTTATCGTAGTTTCGTAATGATCTACTTCAGCTACTTGAGCTAACATATTTTTGTATTAAGCATTTCCAGAAATCTCATTTTACGGGTCTCCACGATCATCATTCCGCAATGACTCCACCCGAGTTCGGTAAGTAAACCTCGCTTTTTACGCAAAACCAAAATAAAAATCAAGTTCGACCCGCGAGCCAAAATGGTCCACTGCACTAGGATTAAAGCGATCGAAATTTCAAACGGCACGGGCAGAGCTGCCTCCATTAAAGACTTTCGTTCGGTGCCATTCGTCTCGGGCGTATTTATAGTTTAATTTGTAACATAGAGAGTCCCGCTGAGGGTCACGGGTATATATTTACTTGCCTCAGCGACTATACACAGCAATCTCCGGAATTGTGTAGGAACAGCTCCCTGCGCTCGTGCGCGATAGCCGAAGGAGTATAGCCAGGAATTTTTACGAGCACATTAGGAGCTCACTCGGACCCCATCGGCCCCGAGCCATTCGGGACAATCTAATTCGAAAAACACAAGCCATCCCCGGGAAGATCGATCGGCTCGACAAGCTATTTGTAGTAATGCGGCTTCCTACTTTCGCGACGCTCCTCGATTTATGGCCCCCCGGCCAAACGGACGCTCCACTGTCGATTGCCACGAAAAACGAAATATTAATTCGACCTCTGCACTCCTCTTGTTTTCTCTCGCGAGCCGGGCCGCTCGGACTTTTAAATGTTAATGTACCACAGGGAGATATATTGCAAGTGGCGTTCGGAGGAAAATAAGTTATTTTTAGTGTCCGCGCTTTTAACTCGTCTCTAAAGTCCCGAATAATTCGGGGGATTCGCGGGAAATTTGGAAGCACTCAGTTCGCACACTTTGTGCGGCCATTGTAAATCACGGGTTTACGATGCGAGGCTTGTAGCGGCCCTAGACAAAAAGCTAAAGAAGCCCCTCAAATTCCGCCTTTTCGCGGGCGTTATACCGGCCAAATATCCCCGGCCAGCCAATGAATCATCCCGAGGGCCGCGAAACAGGCAATGATACGCGCTTTAAAGTGCGCGCCTCCCGATAAACATTTGCCGGCCGCGGCCGCGTTGATTGAATAACGGCAATCGTAAAAGCACAGCCCGATCGTGGCTCTCTCCAGCGAGCCGGCAAAATTTAGAATCCATGACCGCGCCGAGTAATTTTCAGCGCCGAGCCGGCAGTTATCTGTCACCGAACGTTGCGACGCCGTCTCTTTTTTTCCCCGATGTTGCCTTTGAACGCCGAGATCCGGATATTCGTGTGAATGCAGCGGGGAAAAGTAGAATCGTAAGCGTATGTGTATACCGCTGGTATAATGTGGTCGAACGTGTACAAGTAGAATAACCCGAAAATATTTTTACTTTCCTAAAAAAGCCATTTCTTCTCGCCCCGTCCAATTATCAAGGCATTCTCTCAGCCAAAACCTCGCAGCGCAAGTGGCTTCTCTCTTTTGCCACGCTCTCCAAAGAGAGAGAAAGCAGGAAAGAAAGAGAGCTCCATCGCTATATTTAATTTCTGTCGGAACGTGTCTCCGTTACGAAATATTTCTGCATTCGTCTGCGCTCGCGCGGAGTGTTCACATAAGAGCCTCGGTCTTGCCTCCAGTAGCCTTTTCTAGCTCCTCTCTCCCTCAGTTCGAGGTCCCTCTTCCTTACCGTCTCACTTTCATCTCGCACCCCGTCCCCCCCTTGACTCTCTGGCGATACAGCCCCTACTTCGGCGTGCCGCCAGCTCCCTCTCTGCACTGCACTGCAGCAGCAGCAGCGGCGGCGAAGGCGAGACCGCAACCAGTGAGATGTATGTATATACGTGCGCGAAGAGTAAATACACAGGAGCGAGCTGGGGTGAGTGTGTGTTTGCGCGCGTGCAAAGTAACGAGAAAGTTAGCCGCCGCCGCCCGCGCAAAGAACACCGCGCGCGCGTACGTATAACACATATAATTATAATGAATTTTGCCTGGCCGGCGAGCATTGCGCGCAAGAGCGCGAGATTATATTTCGTCTGTTGCGCGCCCGCGCGAGCCGGCCGTTATTAACTAATGTCGTTAATTAATTGAAGGCGGAGCTCGCAAGCACGGACCTGCGTTGTCGATAAAGGAATCTGGGATGCGTGCAAAGCCAAGCGATTTGCATTAATGACACTTTTTGATTTTGTAATTATATTTTTTAAAGCTTTTATTTTAAAGAAATGGAACGGTTTTTGAAAATTGTCGAAGCACCTCGCGTAAATCAGATTTTAGGAACGTCAACAGCGCTCGGCATATCCGCGGACTTGAACGAATCGCGTGGGCCTCCGCTTGAGATCGTGATGCGCGTGAGAATTTGAAAAAAGAGCAGCAGACGCGAGCGCGAGAAAATTTCTCACTCTTCTCTTTGTCGTCGAGGATTCTGGCAAGAGCCAGCCAGTAGGAATCTACTCCGCGCGGTAAAGAGAGAGGGAAGAGAGATAGAGGAAGGCAAAGTGCAGCGGAGCCGAAGATTGGCTCGCGTCCAATAGACATCTTAAGTATAATCTAACGATATTTCCACCATCGCCGTTTGCTTTCCCTCTCGCTCTTTCCGCGGCTATCTCTCTTTCTCCGTCTGGCTCTGGAGCTACACTGAGAGGGCCAAGTCGAATCCTCAGAGCCGAAAACTTCGATATTGCAATGGCGAAACTTCCGATGGAAATTCCGAGCTCGCTTCTGCGCGCTACTCTCTCTCTCTCCGCCGAGTGCATTGAAGAAGTCGGCGTCTCGTACTTTCTTGTTTTCAAAACACGTTATTAAAGACTGTTTCTGATGCAATTTTTCCATCTCTCGAGGGATTACCATTTTTATGACTCTCTCTTAGCGTTTTCATTATGTTTATCGCGAGCGCTAAAGTTTATTCAATTTAAATAATTTTACGATATTTTTTACGGAACAATCGCTTGGGTTTTTTGAAAAAAAAGATTTTTATTTCCGAGTCGCCTTGAGTGTTCTCGTAAATCGAGACACAATACGACGACGAGAGCCGGCTGAATATAATCAGTACGGTATTTATGCAATTCGTAAACTTTTTCGACGCAGCTTCATATCTGCGCTTTTAATCTTCCTCTTTTATTAAACGTTTATTGAAATTCCCCGTATCACTTTACAGAAATCTCGAAATAGCCGCAATTTTTTGTTTACACTCCGGAGCGCGCTGCGAGGAGAAAAAAAAGAGCTATTTCGTTCCGGTTTCTGTTCAATATGCAGAGTGCGACATTCGCGTATAAAGCACGTCTCGGATATAAAAAATATAAAAAAGGAGAAAGAGCGAAGCAGGAGAAGAAATACAACGCGAGGCAGCGAGAGGGAAAGAGAGAGAAAAATGCCCGGCAGAAAAATTGAAGCAAGCGGCGGTGGGGATTTTTATATAAAAGGCCTATGACGTGGGAGGACAAAATCATTTAGAAGATCCGTCAGTCGGCGCTGTCCTTCGACTCTTATCTTTTTCGGCCATCGATCCTCGCGAGCCTCGAGGCCATTTCGAACGTTATACCAGCGAGCGCTCTTCGGGTCACTCTCGTCTGTTGTTCGCTACAAACGCACACTTACACATACACGTCCAAGAGTCCAGGAACGCGAAAGGCGCACGCTCACGTAACGAGAGGCAATATTAATAAATAACAACGGGTATTGTCGGCGGAGAAAGAGAGAGAGAGAGGGAGAGGGAGACGATGTCGGCCGAGAGCTCGATACGTTCGAATGGCGGACTGCTTTTGGAAAAAGGTCTACTTCCAGCCGCTATGGCCGCTGCTCACGCGCGCCCGATGCCTCGTATATTTTCGTCTTATTGGGCAATAAGCGACGTGAGCTGTCTACAGTATTTTCCACGATCAAGCCTACCAGCCCATCAGCCTTTGCTCTTTCGATCTATCAAATGCGAATCGTTTGCGCTGATTTCGTATAGTGGCTTAATTTATTTTTTGAACGTGATACGATCTGAATCAATAAAATTTGAAGGAAGAAGAAAAGTATATTTTTGCGTTTAATATGTAGCACTAAAAATGTCTAAAACAAGTATAGTTTGGATTTTGATATATAGATTAATATCGGGCTTCTTATCGATTCCTCATGACTGCTCAATAGCTAGATATCTCCGATTAGGAAGCTCTCCCGGCAGCTAGAAGTCAATTTTAATTTTCGCCGAGATCCTATAATGAGATTCGTTAGCCGGAAATCTCATTAGCCCCCGCGAAAATGCGCGGCTTTTACATCCTTTAATCTAATAATCGCGCGAATAATTTCGAAACAACGCCGGCGCTCGCGGCTACGGCGGTGACGTTAAATTTTACGAGCGCTGATTTTAACGCGTTGGAAAATTTCTAGCGCGCTCGCGAGCGACATTATATTTTCAATTTTCTTTTTGAGCGAACAGCCAGCACGTATGAAAACTGCTCGACAATCGTCGCCGGCGCGCAGCGAGCTTGGCTTTTATTTTTCTCGCGTTCCCCGCGCTCACGCACACACACAGCCTTTCTACCTTTTTCTCTATCTCAATTTTCATCCCTCTCTCTTTTCTTTGCTCGCGCGTCGTCGTTGTGTCAAGAGCGGAAAAAGAGAAAGAGAGAGAGAGAGAGAGAAAGGGGGGAGGGGTAGAAGAAGGGAGGTAGCGCGTGTGCGCAAAGGCGGTGCAAATAAAGAGACGAGAGAGCACAGCAGCTCGCGCGCGCTCGCACAGTCAGCTAAGTATGCTGTAATTAAACGGTAGCTGAAGGAGAGTTTCGTTGATGAGGGCCGTCGACGATTTAAGCCTATCCGAGGGAGCGAGCGAGGCAAACGCGTGTATTCGCACCCGTACACACATTTGCCAGGCGCACTACGAGCGAGAGCGAGAGCAAGAGAGAGAGGAAATACCGTCGCACTTGACCCGCACCAGGGAATATTAACCCGTCACTCGATGGGGCGCTCTCACACACGCGGGACGCGGGACTCTTAAAATGTTATGACGTGGAACTCGTGATTTCATGGAACATTTAATCACTATATTGGTAAATAGAGGCCCGAGCCCTTTCCTCTCGTCGTTCCTCCCAAATGACTTTTAAACGCTCGCGGATCCCGCTCTCTACTCGCGCTAAATCAACGGCCGAGGCCCGCGATCTAATTAAATCGCCGCCTTTTCTAATTCAAGTGCGAACAGATGCTCGCCTCGCGACTTCTCCGCTTTGATCAGCGCTTAAGGTCATTCGCTTACACACCGACCTTCGCTATACATTCCACCGTCCTTTTTCCTCTCTAAAAACGCATATGGCTCCGCATTCTATTCCAGCCGAATAGTTACCAGCTGGACTAGGCACCAATTATCCAGACAACTATTGTGCGGCTCTCGTTAAACGCTGCCAACGAATTCGATTACTTCCAAATTTCGACGCGACGCGCGCGACATAAAGGCCAGGCGCACTATCGGCACTCTCTGCGTACGTATATACGTACACACGAACGCCAAGGCACAAACAGAGAAACGAGGGAGGGGGTGGAATACGCTCCCGAGACCATTTTCCCCGGGTCGAAGCACCCGGATGCCCCGGCGAATTTATTTTACGACTAAACAGAAAATTAGTGAACGTTTCGGGTTTGCGGTGTTCGGGCCTCCCGCTCGCTCGCTCTCTCGACGCCCCCGCTTTCTCGGCCCCCTCCGCTCTTTCAGCTTACCGCGCGGCGCTCCGAGGAACGCCCGGAATGTGTGCCCCGGCTCCGAATGGCTCGGCTGCTGCGGATCACTGCCGATTCCGGAATTAATCGAGGTGAAAGAGTTACCGGCCTAACGTCTTTTTTTTTCTTAATCGAAAATCCGCGGATCCGTGTTGTGGGTGAAATGATGATGTAGTAAATCTGTTCTATCATTAATGATGTGGGTTTCTAACTTTTAAATTTCAAATATCAATCCCTTGAAATATAAGAGTATAACGAACGTTATCGGCGAAACGTCCAAAACGTGCGAATTAATTATCTCAATTTAGAATACGCAGCCGCGGGGGCGAGATTGGTAGAAATTTTTACTCGCTCGCTGCAGCCGCGAAAACAACGAGCCGCAACGGCCGTATGCGATTTACAATTTAATTTCCTGGTCGAGTAATTTTTAGCCCTTGGGCCGGCTCGTATAGAGCAGCGCTCCGCGAGAGTCCAAAAAGCGCAACAACCTCCCCTGTTAGCGTTCGCCAGCCATAGCCGTAATGGTTATGCTCGTCATTATCGCCTTGTCGTGTTAAGCTCGCATTACAACGCGCAGAAACAACGCCCTGGCTTTCTCTCTCTCACTCGCACTCTCGGTCCCCGAATATAATGTAGTCACACACGCGTATATACGCGAGTGTGGAATAAAATATCTAAACAACACGGCTCGAGCGCGCGATGCGTATCGTTTACAATGGCGATCGCGCCCCCGCGCAGTAACGTTAGACGAAATTCGCTCGCACGGACCTAACGAAGCCATATCTGATGCTCTCCGCTCGTTTTTCCGAAAATTTACCCCCGGAATTTGGGGGCGACTAAATTTTTCTGTTACTATTTACGGTAATGAAATATTTAATGAGGATTTGTTTTGTCCTACGTATAAGTCCTTTGGTTAAAATAAATTTGGATTAAGGCTTTCATTAACTTATTCTAGCAGTGCGCGACCGTAAATATTGAATTTTTAATTAGTAAATATTTTATGGTTTAATATATTTATACGTGTCCTTCCTTTTTGAGTTGCACAAAAATTTAAATATTAGACATTCTTTTTAAAAAATTCAAAACTTTAAAATACTTATTGTTCAATATACGAAATACGGGGAACTGGTACACACAAACAAGTAATATTCTCGGAACCTTCGATGTTGGCGAGCAACGCATTTACGCCATCGGTCATCGGTTAGCTCAACAACGACGCAGAATAAGCGCTGATGCACTGAGAAATATCATAAACGTACTTACTTAATAGCCTGGCTAAAATAGTCCAAGTTAGAGAATAGATGTTTACAAACAGCTACATATTTGTATATAAGAATAAATCAAAGGACGCGGCAGCGCCCTTGATGACAGGTATAAAAAATAAAGTTTTATTTTTATTAATGTAATGCAAAACATATCAACTACTGTTTTAATTATATATTTATTTTAATAGTCTCATATTTATACATGATACAAGTAAATTAATCAACATTCTATATCAATATTATTTTAAAATTTGTGATAATTTATGGCTGCGAGTAGTAAACTCTGCTGGAAATAGCTTTGGTAAGAAAGGAACCAGGAGTTTAAATAACTTAATAATAGTGTCTTCATTAATTGTTAATATTTCAGAAATTTCCTTTAACGATCTTTTGTCTTCGGAAACCTGTAGAAAAAAAATATAGAAAAAGTGTGAAAGAATGTTTATCAAAATAATAATTATTTAATAAAGAATATTTTACTTGTAAAGCCATGTAAATAGCTACTGCGGCAATTGAAACAGGCGATCTGCCAAAGATATAATCATTTTCTTCAATTTTTTTTACAATATATGCAGCTGTAGTTTGTACAGTATCAAACATGTTCAATCTTGAACAAAGTCTTGATATATGATCTCCTGCGGTTATAAGGCCAGCCGTAGTTTCTAATTCTCTGATAATAACTTTGTAATTTCTCCAGATTTCTTTTTTCTTTACTTTACTGACAGACTGAATTTCTGCAACTGTGCGAGGCTCTTTTACTTGACGACAAGCCAAGTATAAACAACCAGCCATAACAGCATTTGTACGTCGTCCTCTTGGATATCTTACAAGCTTTACTTGTTTAAAAATATCATAAGCTTTATCGATAACACGTTTTGAAAGATTAATTCTGCTTGCCATGTCGTTAATTTTATCAAAAGCAATTTGTGATTTTTTTTCTAAAGGCCGCATCTGTAATTATTAATACAAATATTTAAATGTCAAAAATATGATGAATCAATTTGAAAATTTACAAGAGTTTTATTATTCTTCAAGATAAACGATAATTTATTCCAAAATTCAGTGAAATTCTTAAGATGTTATGTTTTGTAAAAAATCAAAAACTATAATACAAAATATTTTATTTAGATGAGATCAGAAAAAATAATTCGATAAAAAGTATTTTTAACAGCAAAAAAAAAAAAAAATAAATAAATAAATAAAAGCAACTTATAGGTATTACCTAGACAGATTTCCTTCTTGACTTGTAATAGAAGTAAAAAAAAATAACACAAAATTTTAAAAAGTAAAAAAAATAACAAAATCAAATGGTTAATTTCAAAGACTTTTTAAGACGATCGAGGTTCCATTTATATTCGCGAGGGTGAGATACAGGTGCGTGCGGCGGTGCGCCATCTTTCTTTCAAAGTTTAAAGTTGTTATTTACCAAAATTAAATAGGTAATAATAAATAAAATAAAATAAAATAAAAATATATTTATATAGATCTAGTACAATTATTATTGAATCATTGTTCGAATACATAAACATTATAAAACATTTTATTACATCTTTTTAATTTAATTAATGAAAAATTTACATTAAAGTCAAGCTAAAATATAATCTGTGTTATGTTCACTAAAAATAAATAAAATATTTTTTATTTTTATAAATATTAGAAAGTAGTTTTGATCAATACAAAGTGTTTATAAATATAACAGATATAGCAGGTGCTACATACGTGTTATTTTTCTATATCTAAGTGGTATACTATATTATGTATATAGTTTTTTTTTAAGACAACGTGTTAAAATATCTATGTAATATTTTGAGACTTAAATTCATCAAAAATAATACTGCATCTGTATAATGCTCCATTATTTCAGATAAATCAAAGTTACCCCGTAAAAATAGATTTACAAAATTATTGAAAAGTAAATCTGTTCAGAAACAAATAAATCTTCCCAGCAGTCCCGAGCATTCTTATATGCGATTTTATTTATAAACTTTGTAAATCAATTTTTAAGATAATGAAATATTAAATAAATATCGAAATAATAAAGAAACATCAAGATAATTTGAAGTTGAACCGGTATACCAACGTGCTTACACAGCCATAAAGTTTCATTAGCCATTTGAAAGGCTGAGCATTTGAAGAAATTCGCGAACAAGTCGCTCTCATAAAAGGGTCTAAAACGGGGGCAATCGTGAAAACGCGCGCTAGCTCGCGCGTTCGATGCTCTCTCTCTCTCTCACTCTCTCTTCCCCTCTCTCTCTGAGTCGTTCTCTTGCTGCGAAAAGTTTAATGACTTTTTGTTAATTAAAGGCTGACCGTGGGGGCTTAACGGTCAGTGTATGCGCGCCCCCATCGCGCGGGACCTTCCGTGTTTGCCATTTGCGTACTCCGCACACACACACACACACACACATGCACAGAGCGCCGAGCCGGCAGCGCGCACGCGAAACAATTTGCCAGTCGATAAATTTTTATAGAAGGGCGAGTGTACAGGAGTTGCAGGAAAACGCGGCGCGGGACACGTATATGGAGAGAAAGAGCGATGGAACGCGCGCACAGCCGAGTGGGGGGGCAACGAGAGAGCTGCTCTCAGCACCCACCCCCCGCGTTCCAGCGGCCAAACGGAATTGAATCGATGTATTTATGTGCCGTTTACAGGCGCCGGAAGGGTTAGAGAGCCCGGTAATCGCCACTATCGTTGACGTTTGCCGGCTGCATCGCCGCCCTCCCTGAAAATCGAGCCTGCAGTTTACAGGGAAAATCGCTCCCCTATTTTTTCGTGCCCGCGCTCTCTTTTTTTTCCGCGTGTGTTTTTTTTCCGTGCCGTCCTCGCTGCCCCCCTTGTGGTGTCCCTTCGCGTTCAGGCCGGCTTGCTCTCACTCGCTCGCTCGTGCGCGCGCTTTTAACGTGTGTTTGACAAACAGGAAGCTTTGATTTTTTTTTTTGCTGGCCTGCTCGCGCGCTGTGTTTGTCCTCTCGCCTCCTCCCGCTCTTCTTTTCACGCTTTTTTTCACGAGTTTATTTTAAAGATGACAATACCAAATTTCGTTGTATCTGCTGTTTTGCTCTTTACGGTGCGTTTGGCTGTTTATCAAAACAGCGGCCGGCCAAAACAACGGCTCGTTTCTCGGTAAAATAATAAAAATTATTGATACCGGGCTATCGGTGCGCGCTCGGGGGGACTGTGAAAAATGCCCGGATGATTGTGACATTTTTTGATATTTTCGAGTTCCCAACACAAATTAATAACTCCTCTCCTCGAGAGAGCCGCGAGCTGTGATTTATACCTCAAGTGCCGCGAACAATATTTCCAACGAATATTTCTGACAAATAATCCCGTAAATCGTGAGGAATAAAATTTAAACTAAAACTAGTAGAAAAAAAAAAGTTGAAAGCCAAACAAAACGCAGCGGCGGCCGGGAGAGTTTCTCCATCTCGTCCGGGCGTTATAAGGTCATTTACTCGGCAAACGACATAAGGAACGAAGAACGAAGGAACGAAATGCACGTAGACAAGAAGGTGTATCTTGAAAAGCAGCTCCTCGAGTCTCTTGACGTGCCGCTGCCGCCCGAGTCTTGGGGCAAAGCGAAAGAGCCCGAGCTGTTCGCTCACGGAGAGAGAGAGAGAGAGAGATAGAGAATCGCGTTCGTCGTGTTCGAGAAAGGCTGGTAAAGTGGAAGTAGGAAACAAGGGGGTGCTGGGTGGGAGAGCAGAAAGCTCGAAGGCGGCAGCGGCGGCGGGGCTGAAGAGGCAATATAGGAGAAAGCTTATTATTGGAGTTCGCCGCTCGGTAGCTGCCGCTCTCTCTCTGCTATATACGCGCTTTCTCTCCCCCGCTCGCGTTAGAGAGAGAGAGAGAGAGAGAGAGAGAAGAGAAGAAAATACAGGCGAGCAGTGATTGCTGTTTCCAATTGAACCTCCGCCGGGGCTCGCTCTCTCGCGCACGCTTCACCTGAATGAACGAGCTAGCGGAAAATAATCAAGCTACGCCCGGAGCAACTATCCCTGCTCTCTCCTAGCTCTCTCTCTCTCTTTCTCTGCCAGCTCCTGTCCCCGCAGCAACGAACGAACGCGCGTGTATCGGCTGCCGCTGCTGCAAGCGCAAGACCGAGCTCTCTCCAGCTGATGCAGCAGCCGGGGAAAGAGAGCCTTGTCGCTACTGCCGCCGCGTCTATATATTAGACAAAGCCTTCATTCTTCGCTCGCGCGCTGGCTTTAACGCTCGCCGTTTTTCCTCGTTGGCCCGATCGAGCTTTTTCGTCTTACTTTGCTCGGAGAGCTCGGCCGTGCTTCGCTCTGTGCTTCTCGACAGGCATTTTTTACCGGCAGAAATTTAAGGATTTACTGTCTTTAAACGAAAATTGAAAATTTATTTCCTTTTTTTGGTAAAATAATTATTCCAATTTCGATCATCATCTAACCAACATCATCCAGTACACAAAAGCAGATTAAAAAGCTCGCGGGGGTGGCAACAGCCTCCCACGCAGGCAGGCCGGTTCCCGGCACGCAGAAGAGAGACGATAGACGCACGCGAGGCGCAAGTGGCCGGGCGCGCGCGAATAAGAAGGCGGCTGTCGAGTGACAGACAGAACAGCCAGTCGACTTTCCTATCCGCTTGCGATCCCCTACTCGCATCCCAGAGCAGAGCAGCTATATACACACACAAGAGAGAAAAAGAGAGCGAAGCACTCGTCCGCTGCAGTAGCAACAGCAGCAGCGGCGTGCTGCAACTAATGAGACATCGCCTAAAGGGCACGTGGGGCTCTCTCCTAGCTCTACGCGCTCTACACACACGCGGCCGGCCGATACGTATACGTATACACTTGAGCCCCCGACGACGGCGCGTCGACGAGAGCCCCAGGAGGAGAGGGCCGCCGCCGTCGCAGCCGCACCTACGCGAGAGCGACAGAGAAAGAGAGAGAGAGAGAGAGAAGGCACAATTAAAACTGACGCTCCTAATGGCAAGTCAAACGCCGACGGGCTCGAGAGATTCTTGACTTTCCAATGAAGCGATTGTTTCATATTCCTCGGCGTTCCTCCCGCTGCTCTCTGTATATACGTATACTCTCCGCCGCGACCCAACTTCCAGTGTACCCAGTCTCTCTCCTCTTCTCCTCTCTTTCGCTTCTCTTTGCGCGCTGCTGCAGACGCATCACCCTCCTTACTCTATCGGAGTCTACTCCCTCTCTTTCCCATCTCCCGAGATGCGTTTCTTCTTTTCTCGCTTCCATTCGCCACTTTACGCGCTTTTTCTATTTCCCCCCAGGTCGGCCTGGCTATGATTTACCCGTCATCGTGAATCGGCGTGTAAGGGATAGCAGAATGCAGCTAATACTGACAAAATAGCGTGCCGCGGCTGAAATGCGCCGTGTATGTAGGTAATTGCATGATAGCCAGTGTCTGATGAACCGCGTGTAACTAGCTGTCATTAACTAATTATTTGCTTCAATTACTTTGAAATTTCTGCTCTTTCAATTTGAAAAGGTTTCGCTTAATTGCTGCGAGTTCGTTAAATTTTTATTAGACATTTTTCCTCTAATGGCGTCGTTCTTTCGTTTCAATCCCCGGCCTTTTTCGGCCTATTTGAACGCACCATTTAGGGCTAAATCGGGAGTTCAGGGCCCACAAAGGAACAACAAAGAGGCGGAGGTCAAGACGTATGAAAAATTTCTCAAAAAGGGAGAAACGCGAAGGAAAAAAATGGCAAAAAAATGGAAGAAAGCTCGAGGGGGGGGACTTTGCTCAGACAAAGCACAAGCAGTGGGACAGTTTAGAATGCAGCAGCGGCGTATTTCTTAATTGCAAAGGTATCGCTTTTGTACTTCCGCATAATAACCTCCTTGCACGGCTCCAAACCATTAGCCCCGGTAAATGAAGTAGCAGGGAGGAAGGGCGAAAGGAGCACCGGCCTCTCTTTCTTTCCGCGGCGCTTTACTTTTTCTCCTATCCTCGGGCTGCCGCCGGTTCATCATCCCATCATCATCCCCGCCAGCTGAATCCACGCAAGCCAGAGAGAGAGCAATGCATGCAGATCTTTCCGAAAAAAAGAGCCTGTTCCGCGATTGTTTTCGCAAGGAAGTAGGAGAGAGGGGGAGAAATTTTTGTTTCCCGAGTAAGTATTAGTCAGTCCGACGTTTGCCGCTGCTATAAGCCGCCCCCTGCTCGACTAATTAGGAGCAAATCTCGAGATAACTGCGGGAGCACGCGCGATGAATGCCGGAAAAAGCGCACCGGGAAAACGATGTGTACGCGGCTGGCTTGGAATAGGGGTATAAGGCTCACGCAAACATCGCCGGGTAGCCGAAGTGCGCCGGGTTCCTTTTAACGGCTATCTTCGATGTTAATCCGCACCTTTTTTAACGTCGCGCGAAAATCTGGGACTTTAGCGGGAAAATTTTTTCCGTTTCAGAATGTTGAGATTAGTAGATTGAATATTTAGATGAATTATCAAATTTTTTAATTTAATGAAATTTTTACTTCATTTTATAACGATCTTATACATTTTATAAAAAATTAACAAGAGTAAAGAAAAATGTTGCGTAAAGTCGTTCGAGAAAAATTGAATCACGGAGAAAATCACGGCGCGAGAGGGATAAAAAAATTTGCGGTACGTATTTCAGCACTTGTTTTGCCCGATCCGCAGCGCGCGGACTTTGTCGCAGTCGCGCAAAGACCGATTACGAACTTCAATTATCCTGGGCTCTATTTTCCACTTGGCCGATGCTCGCGCGCGAAACGCCAGGCCAAAGCGTACACACATATATAATCCACACACACACACACATACACTCAAAACCTTCGCGCGTACATGCAGTGTTCGGATTCGCGCGCAGACTTATTCCGTCATCGCTTGGCGCATTGTGCTGTGGCGGTGGCGGCGACGGCGGCGAGTCGCTTTACAATTACTAAAGTCTAAAGTTGCTGAGTGCCCTCGACCGTGCGGTATTACCCCGGGCGACCTTCGCGTTACTCTTTCCCTCCCGCTCTTTTCCTTTCTTATTTTCTTCTTTATTCACATTTGTTCTCTTTTAGATTTCTCTCGTTTTTTTCCCTCGCTCCCTTTCGTTTTTGCGCCGCCGCGGCTCGTCGACGCCGCGAGTTCTTTTTCCTGTCGTCAAAGTAGCGCGAGACGTGACGTTCCTTGCTTTTTCGAGATGGTATTTTTAGAAATACGAATTTGGGCCTACCCTGCAGAATTAACCCTTCGAGAAAAAAATTTTAATTAAGCGCCGCGCCTGCGACTCTCTCTAAACACAAATAAATGAAAATGTTTTCAGACGTCTTATTACGTGGTAATTCGTATGTTCAGATGTTTGACTGCAACAAAAGTGATCGAGACAAATGTATGAATAAAATTTCATAAATAGCATTTTTACACAACTTGCTTAAACAAATTTAAGTAAACTATATCTTATTTCAAAAGTACCTTGTTTCTTTTAAAGCGTTACTCGTGCTCCAACTCTTACTTACAATTATTTTACATAATTTAAATTACAATTTAATTATTATATATAATTTTACTCTTATTCTATTATTAACATAACTTTAATTCATACTTAACTACAAATAAAGCAATTTCCAGTAAGACTTTAAGTTATGACTTTTTTAATTCAAAATAAAACGATCTCCGTCTACTTCCTTTTCTATTGTCAGCCTATCAGGTCACGTTGCACAAACCTCACAGCATCCTATCATCATTTCTTTCCGCAAAATCTATACAGCAAACACGCACATCATCGCTACCCTACTCGAACCTGTCCGCGCATTCCTGTAGGAGACGAAATCAACGACGACAGCGTATAGTCGACAGTGTCGGTGGGCACTCGGGATATATATCAGTGCAAGTGTGCTTCTACTTAACAAGCTTTCGCGTATTGTGAGGGAGGCTGCTTAAAAGGAAACCAAAAATGGGGACAAGTAGCCGGGGGAAGTAGCGAGCGTCTCTGAACGACGCTTCAAGATTCCAGGGGGGGCGCGGGCGCGGATGACAAGACGCGGACGAGGTGTGAGAATCAGCGGGATCAACGTGACACCTCCGGGCACCCTCTTCGTATCGCGCACGTTTTTTTTCGCTCTCTTTTTTTTTTCTTAGCGACGGCCCCGAGTGTCGCGCAAACAATAACAAACAGCACTAATGAGACTCTTCAATACGTGTGCCGCTGCTGCTGCTGCTGCTGCTCCCTCCCCGGGAGCCGAGTGTGTGCTCAAAATTTTCAGTCATCTTTTATTAGGAAATCTTCAAAATTTTTTCTTTCCCGCGAGGATTGCCACGAGGATGTGCTTGCACTCTGACGACGAGGGATTTTTCTCCGGAGGAAAGTCATTCGTTTGTTTTGTTTGAAATATTGCAAGTTTTGTTTTGTAATATTTATTGGTAATATGAAAATGTAGAGTAAAGCCAACTTGAATGAATCATTTTTGATGAATGATTTTCTTTTTCTATTAAAAAAATATTTATCAATCATTTAGAAATTTTAATAAGTAATTGATATTTTAAAATTGTTTCCGCGAAGAAAATTGAAAGGAAAAAAAGAAGGCAGCTTGAAAATTAAAGTACGCAAAGTAATAAATTTTGCCTGCAAACAAACGAAAAAAGCAGCAGCCGCCGGTTCCTAGACCTTATTATCGAGGAATTTTTTCTAAAGATACTCGAGCGAAAAAGAGAGGAGGAGAGCTCGAGAAAGGTAAGTTTGGAGACAAGTAAAGTCGGTAGCTTTTCTCGAAGGAAAAAGCAACTAATTGGTTCCCCGGAAGATGGGACTTTCGCGCAGCAAACAAGCCTACCAGGTGAGGAGTCGGGGGGGCTGAAGGCGGGGGGGAGGGAAAACGAAGACGAGAAGAATCTTCTAGTATCTAGAATTCTGGAGCGAGCCTGTGCATAGCGCTGTGTATAGCCGTGAGAGTCGAGTGTGTGCTGTGCTGCTGCTACCGAGCCGTAGTTGTACCGGGAGCGAGCGAGCGCAAGCTCGGGAAAAGATAGTTGGAGCACTCGAAAGATAAAAGGACAAGTTTCTTTTTTTAGAGAATGCAAACGAAGAAATTAGAGCATGTCGCCGGCTGCATGCGACCGGGTCGCACGTACGGCACTTCAGCTTTTTCTTCCGCCCGGGACGCTTCTTTTTTTTTCGACGCTCTAGCCGTTCCGTGTTTTTTGCAAATATTTGCCCAACCGTGTATGCGAGAACGGGCCCTCAACTATTAATGCCGGCGCGTCGTTGTCGATTATCCCCGGCCAGCTTTATAAACGAGCGCTCGCAGAGAGGCTTGTCTCTTCTCTACAGTCGACGGATAATTTCGACGCCGAAAGAAGGAATAATCTTATTTCACGTCAATTACCAAAGTCTAAGGAAGCCGCGTCGCCGAGTCGAGACTGAGGCGCAGGGACGAGCGAAGCAATTGCCGTGACGGCAGTTAGCCGATCGACGCGCGCAGAGGCGACGATCGACTACATCATTAATTCATTGTCGCTGACCAAGAAGCAATTTGGAGGCGATTTATCGCGAGAGAGGGAGAGGCCGTATAGCCTCGGCGCATATTACGGATCGCTTAATGCGGATAGACTTAACAATACACAAAGGCAGGCGCCGGCGCTTTCTCTCGGCATCGCGCGAGGAGGGCGCAAAGGAGGCGGGGGTGGGAGTTAATAGGACCTCATTGTTACGGGGGAGGAAATTCGATAATCGCTCGGCACACACCGAAGTGTGAGCGAGAGGAGGGTGGGGTGGGGGGGGGCTGTGGAGGCGTACAGGCGGAGGGAAACGCGCGAGCGAGCGCCGCGCTCTGGGAGGTGGGGTGAGAGAGAGGCGAACCTTAGAGAGAACTTTGACTAAACGCTAGGCACGCTTCCTTAACCTCCCATTAATCAATATTATATCGCCCAAAACGCTCCTTTGTTTATTGACTCGGGGGCCGCTAATAGCTTTTCAGCGCCCTGTCACTCTCCGTTTTTCGCGCTCCCCGCTCGAGCTGAAAGGACGACCTGACTGCCGAGGATCCGCGTCTATATATATATACGAGCGCGATTTTCGCGCTCACCGATCAACGCTCATTATACGCGGATAAAGCTGTTCGCTACTTTATACACCTAATTATCAAATCAGATTTCATTAGCGTTTCTTTTGATTATTTCAATCTATTTTTTTTTATTACACCTTAAAAAGTTCAATAGTTTTAAATTACTGGATTTTCAAATCAGTTTTTTTAATAAATATAGTTGTTACCAACGCCAGGTTAATAATAGATACATCTGGCTATTTTCAATAACAGACATTTTTACTCTAATTATCAAAAATCTCAAAGGGGTAAAAATAAAGAATCGATGAATACCAGCACGAAGCAAGAAATGCAAGAACCAAAGCCACGCCTTGCTCCCCTCTGACTCGCTGAATCCCTCGCGCATCCGTCGAACTGCTCTCCACACATCTATCTACCGGGCGGAATGTCACGTTCGCTAATTCCTAATTACGCTCTCGGCGAAATAGGTGTGCTATCCGCGCTATTGCAAGCCCGCATACGGCACGTCCTGCCCATTTTCGGCGTGGCTGAAGGAATTAAAACGCTATCAGGCGGGGGTGGGAGGCGCGTTCCCGGGGCCGCGGCGGCTGCTGCTCGGGCTCCTGTCGAAAGAAACCGGAGAAACAAAGCGCGAGTTGCGCGAGTAGACGCGCTAATTGCAAATTAATTATTACCCGGGCACGGGAGTTAATTGTGCAGCGTAGCGAGCGGGCAGAGCGAGCCATTCCGTTTAATGATTTTTCTCTATCTCGGGACGAACGCCTTTCCTCTTATGCACGTGCATTCATGAGGCTCGCCGCGCGCGCGCGCGCGCTCTTTTCAATTAACGAACGGCGTTTTGACGCCTCGGCCGCTCTCGCACAATGAAAATTGTGATTATCGTAATAGCCCGGAATTTTCGCGCGCCCGAGTGTGCTTTTCGGCTCTCTATTTCGTTGGCGCGCGCTTGCGTGTCGAAAGCCAGCCCCAGAAATACGAACGGCCGGGAAATTAAATATTGCCAAATTCGGCACAATTGTGGACAAAGCGAAAGGTACAATCTCGTATTTAATTATGCGCAGGAGGAGCGCAAAAGTGCAGGAGCGCGCTAATGACAGTAATGCCGCCGAGAGAGGGAGAGAAGGAGCACCGCAAAACGGTTCGCGCCGAGCAATAATAAAATGTAAGCCACTGAGAGCACGCCAAGCCGCTGCTGCTGGAGCTCTCCCTACTACTTCTACTTTTTTTCAGCAACGGCACACCGCAGCGCTCCCGCACGTGCAACTTAGAGCCGCCGAGGGACGTTGCGCAACGACACTGACTTACTTGCGAATCTTCCTAATCCCACACTCGGATTCGCGGAACGTTTTGCCACGCGAGATTTTCTATTGTCTCGATGCTTTATTTGTGAGAATCGGTTGATTGCCGCGAGCGTTATGCGATGGCTTTGCTTTTTTTTCTCGTTATGGGCTTTTTACAATCGTTGGATTGTTAATTTAAATTGTTTCTAAACGTAGCAGAAAATTAGAGTTTGGGCTCTGATGAGTTTTATCAAGCGTTTTTCTATTCTGTCAATATTACTATTAAAACTTTAATAGTATTCAAAAGATGAACTGAATTTACGTAAACTGTGACACAAATGTGTACAGTTTGTATAACCATTTCAAACTTTAAAGAAATTTCTTTATTCTTGTATTTATTACAATTCTTTTACTTATATGGTCTTTAAAAATACTTTTAATAAATACCTAAAGAAGTTATCGATTATTATATTATAATTTATTATTTACTACTTTATTAATATTGTAAAAACTCTACTTACGGCTCAAGATTGTTTAATTTTTAGATCAACAAATAAAGAAGATCGAATATCCAGTGGAATTCAACAATTAGTTTATAGGAGTATTTTAAAATTTTAAATTAATTTTGATATATTATCAAAAATTATAATGCAAGAAATTAAATAAAGTTAAAATTTATTTATTTTTTAGAAAATTAGTAGCTGCCGTCAGTATATTTGCAAACGAGTAAACAAGTGTATTCTAAGGAAAATTTGAAAATTTTTCGTTTATTTGAATCTTTTTCAAACAATTTTAGAGAAGCTTAAGACGAAAGGAATAGATCATTTGAAATATCTGAAATCAAATGAATTCGCTTGTAAGGAAGTTTGTAAATTTATGATGCAGATACAATATTAATCGAGAGAATTAAACCAGAGGTCTTATTCTCAAACGATATATACTCATATATTTATCGGTTATATCACAGTCCGT
>UELX01002273.1:0-32729 GCA_900480035.1 Eupelmus urozonus
TCCAGCACCGCTACCCCCTCATCTCTCGCTCTCTCACGGCGTAGATCGTTATTCTTTATCTCCTCTCTTCTCTCCTCATGTCTTCATTTCGCCGATGACTTATGTAGAAGTTAGGCTCCCAATGCGGTCCTTCTGCTTTTTTTTCTCTCTCCTCTCTCTCTCTCTCTCTCTCTCTCTCCTTTCTCCTCCTCGTCGACGTTCCTTTACGCTCCTTTTACTACTTCTCGGTCCTGCGGCCAGCAGCAACAGAGGCTCGTCCGCCGCCGCCTTTGGCTTTTCGAGGTATGAAAAAACTTCCCTTATCGCACGGAAAAATCTTCATTCCGTTCACGACTAGCATTCAGAGATAAAAGCCTCTCGCGGTTTCTGCGACTACCCCCTCCTCCCCATGCCCCCTTCTTTTTTATCCGAGCGCGCGCTCCCACTTCTTTAGTTTTCTTTTTATGGCTCTTCTATCGCGCGCGCCAGTCCAACTTGTCTCCCCGCGCAGATTGCGAACATCTTGATATCGAAGTAGAGGGAAAAGAAAAAATGCCGCGGAATCGAGTAGGAAGCCTTATGCTTTGCACGGGAATGAGAAAAAGGAAAAGATTACATTATCAGCAAGACCTGAGCGCGAGCTGAGAAATATAAGGGATACAAAACTTTTCTATTTTTCTTCCCTCCCGCTTCTCTCTCTTTTTTTAAAGGCTAATCTTGACAATGCAATCTTCTTATATTCGGCGCGGATATAGTTATACGAAACTGTGGGTAGGGCATGCGTTTGTAGGAGCTGGCGCTGCGCGCGAAAGAATAAAGATGTTATCCCGCGCGGCCGCGCAAGCTTCGAGCTTCGGGATGCTTAAAAAAGAAGAAATGAACTTTCGGTGCGTGAGGTGAAACTTGATAGAGAGCGCATTATTTTTATGGCCAGCTCGTAACTCGTACTGATTGAGCTTAATGAATATCGACGATATTAGTTTCAAAAAAAATAATTTTTTTTTTCTTATAAATGTTTTTCCAAAATAAATGTAGGAATGAAAAGTTAAAAAGTAGTATTTCGATTACGGTCGATGAACTTTGAATAAGTGTAGAGTTTAGTTCTTAAAATGAAGCGCGATTTCGCAGTTATCGAAAGTTCTATTTTCTAACCGATATCGATGTTCAATTTGTCAAAACGGTGAAAGAGTTCTCGAGAAACCTTTTGGTCTCGTAAAACATTGAGAGAGAGAGAGAGAGAGATAGCTATTATATTACTCTTAATCAATTTGGCGAAGAAGGTAAACTTGCCTTTGAACTTTTCTCCGAGAAATAGAAGCAAGAAGGCAAGTAACTTATTAAAGCGCAAGCAGGCATCATATAGCCAGGCAACAAAAGGCTTTCTCCCTCATCTTTTTGCCCCGCACGCGCGCGCGCAACGAAATAAAGATATTCCGGATAGCTGAGCGCATTATTCGCGCGGCTTCATCAATCGCGCGCGAGTCTATATACTGCACTCTCTCTCTCTCTCTCTCTCTTTTCTCTTTCTCCGCTCGTCCCCCTCTTTTTCGGAATTCGCAGTAGTGTTTTCCCATAAAAAGGCCAGCGCGCGCGCGCGCCCTCCGAGCGATAAATTGAAACCTAAGCATTTTTTACCCGGGGCAACGCTCGAACGAATATGCGGCTCTGGCTCTCTTGATACCGGAGCGCGCACCGACGTGGGTGAGCTAATGGCGCTACCGGACTGCTGCAGCTAGCTGCCGCCGCCGCCGCTGCTGCTGCGCCGCCACCACCACCACCGCGCTCTGCAAACCCATTGTTGACGTCCTATGCATTCTTTAGGCAGGCACGTAAAAGACAAACGCGGGCCGGCCCTTGCTGCTGCCGCTGCTGCTGCTCCGCTTCTCTCTCTCTCTCTCTCTCTACTGCTTCGTTTCCCTCTCTCTCTCTCTCTCTTTCGCCTTCTCGCTCCCTCTGTTTTGTTGAGTGTACGTGCTCGTGTGTATACGTTTGTTGGTTTCTGGGCGAGAGAGTTGCCGCGGCGCGACTCGTAAAAGCTGCACACCAGAGACTGACTTTACAGGGCGTCTCTGAAAATTGTCAAAAAGTTATGCCCACGCGAAGAGAGAGACTTCCTCTTGTTTCCTGCACTACCCCCACCCCCCTCTCTTTCTCCTTTTTGTTGCCGCGCTGCCGGAAAGAGCTCGAGTCTTTTGGAATACTGGAGCAAGGTGTCTCGATGTGGGCCACCTTTTTATTCTTGCCCCAGCATCTACCTATGCATTCTTTATTTTCTCTATTAGCCTGCGAATCTAGGCAAGCAGCTTCCTCCCAGCTATATTTGGATTCATTAAAAACTTTTTCTTTTATGCCTCCCGTCTTCAAACTCGAAGATTTTCATTAAAATATCCAAGGGTTTACTGAAAAAAAAAACTTCGCCCATTACTTAATTACACGTGCGAACATCTTCGGCTTACTTAACCTTCTTAGACTGAAAATTAGGTCGAGCGAAAACTAGGACAAATAGAGCTTACAGGGCTAAATATTTTTAAAAAATCAGTCATTACTTCGTAAACATTTTCAACACATCTTAGCCGCTCGTTATTTCATTATCAAGCTCTCCAATTGAGCTCGATGACTTTGAGCACTGAAAACTCTTGCCATAATTATGCGAGCCTTAGCTACTTCCGAAGCGTTTGCGCACATTCTTTGCTACGTGACTCCGGTGCTTGTATCTTGTTGCCGAAGGGGCTTTAAATATAATACATGACACATTTATTTTCTCAAAACAATGTCAAAGGTTCACTCAGCGCTTGTCATTTGACCTGTAAAGGGCAGACTCGCTGCACTCTACATTACTTGATGAGAATTTTTATACTTGAGCACAAATTACTGAAAACACTACATACTTTAAACACTTTCGAGAGAGAAAAAACAGCTCGTACCTGCGTTTATAAAGCGCTTTTTATTAATTTATTTGCCTCGGATATTAAAGCATAAAGTAAAGCACTTAAAATTACTCGGCATCCAGCGTAACAAAATACAGCAGGTAGACGTTATAATGCCGTGATTGCATCCAGGCATTTAAGCAAAGTAGTCAACTAAATTTCGTTCTCTCACGCGCGGCGGCTCTCTCAGCCCGCAGCGAGAATTGATACAAGCCGTAAACACACTAAAAAATAAAACGGAATTTATTAGACTTCACTTTACAGTCCTTATCTACGGTAAATGTGTTTGTTTTTACCCACCCCTCCCCCCACCTGGGCGAAAAGACGCTTAAACTCGCGCTTGAAATTATTTTCTCTTGCGCGCGCGCGCGCATGCAGCGCCTGCCTCATAAAAGTACTGTCTTGTACAGTAAGTTTTCCCGGCGCACGCGGGCCGCCCGCTTCACTCGGGGAAAAATATTTTAGCAATTGTAGCCCGAGTTTTAGGGAGAAATTTTTAACTTTTTTTCTTTCGCCCGCTGCGTTTCTCCGAATAAAGTACTTGACCGTAACGGGCTTGTTTTATCGGCACTCGCCTGTGCGAGCTTTTATTTTATTCCGCTCGCCTTGTTTTTCTTTTCTTCATTTTTCTCCTTTTTTTCTTTTTTCCTTTTTTCTTTTTTGTTTTGCGGCAGTAATGTTTGAGTGGATAGGACATGATATACGAGATTGCGGTGTAAGCGTCGCGCGGAGGGTCTACTGATTGTTGGCTTTACAGTGAAAGCTTGTACAAAAGTTGCAAGTTGTGAGCCAAATATAAATTTTCAAAAATTTCAATTACAAAGGTTAAAGCTGGCTTCTTTGAAGTATTAAATCGCAAAAAAGAAAATTGTCGATTATTCCGAAGACTTTGACAAATTTATAAGTTATTAATAATGTAAATTGAAAGTACCTCGAACTTTGTTCGCAATTGTTAATGAAAGTTAATGAAAGTTCTATTAACTTCTGAAAACTTTCCAATAAAATTCATTATTGCAATTTTAATACAGCTTAAACTTATCGAACATCATTAAATTCACGCAATAAGTTGATAAAAGCCTAATTGACTGATAAACGTATATGGCCAATCAATTTTTAAGATTTCCCAATCCAACTTTGCAAGTCTGCCTCTTGAATAAGTTAGATCTCTTAACATCGACAGCAAGTAAACTGTCTCAAAATGTGTGTAGAAGCTCGGGGCTTGCACGTAGCATCCGTATAATTATTCAAATCCCGGCAATCGAGCAAACTATTTACGAGGCTGCGCCGTTTTACAACTGAGCCTTTTGCGCCGGCGCTAAAAGCCGTGTCTGCCACGCGATCTTTAAACATTATTAGCTACGTCGTAAGGACGATACAAAGCCAAAAGGTGGGGGGGCTAGGCAGTAGAACATGAGTCACGTCGAAAGGCTTTGCAGCGCGCGCGCGCGCGGGGCACTATTACCGTCGAGGAGCGAAGAGCGAGGAGGGAGGAGCGCGCGCACTTGTAAAGTGTAGCACCTGTAGGAGTTCTGTATATCTCGGCGCTGGCGCGAGGGAGAGAGGGAGAGCCACGCGAGGAAAATAGTAGCTCGCCTGTATACAACTTGGAGATAAACGTTTATCGCCCGTCCCGGAACAGGGGAGGACACGCGACCTAAGAGTAAACGTCACTATTTTCCTCGCTCGGTCTTTCTGCCTTCCTCCTCCTCCTCGCCTGCTTCGTTCAAGCCCGGCCTGCCCGGCGCTGGCGCGCGAGCGCGTTATCAGCCGGCAGTTTGCAGCTGTAAAAACTGCCGCTCCTCAAAATGTCTTATGACAATAAATTACGCCGCTTTATGCGCGCTGCGCTCGCGCCCGCTGCTGCTGTATATACTTAAGAGTCCTTCTTTTTCTACCTGCCCCGCGCAATAATCGCGCGTTATACTTCGTTTCACTAATTTAACTTTGCATCGCATTAAAATATTTTATAGAGCGCGAGAGAGCCCCGAGCTTTATGCGCCTCTAGCCGCGCTTCGGGTTATAAGGCTTTAATTCCAGAAAATTCAATTTTCCGTTAAACCAAGTGAAATTCTGCCAAAGAGAGAGAGAGAGCTCGAGCCCCGAGATCCTTAAGCATGCTGCGTAAAGGCGTTTTATTGTCTTTAGGCTTTATGCCTATGAAAAGAGCTAGAATCTCGACGATGAAGAGCTTTGGCATACTTTAGACTAGTAAGTTTTACAAGACGCTCAATGCGCGTTATAACGTGGGAAAAATTCATTTTTCCTCGTTTCTCGCATTAAACGCTTTGTTTTATTACATTATCCAATACTCCTAATGGAATCATAGTAAAGATTGCGAAATTCATCTCTTTAAAATGTTTATTTAAAACTTAATAAACACTATGATGGCTTTCGTGATGAGGATACGTAGACGGTAAAGATCTTGACATGCATCAGCGAATGCCGTAGTAAACCTGAAACGTTATAATATTTTCATGCTTATACTACTGATGATAAAGTGCATTTTATTATGTTGCATGGTTAGCAACATTTACGAATATCTCCTACGTGCTTTCTACTAACGACTCTATACTTTATTTTAATACCAAACAAGAAACAGTTAAGAGACATCATCCCGCAAAATTTTAATCAAAATTCAATCATTTACGCCCACTGGTGCAATTGATGTAAATTGACGCAAGTTAAAATAATCCAAGTTTTTAACAGTGCTTATTTTTTAGTAGCGTATTTCCATCCAATCAACCTTTAGTACCAATACTCATGTCCGTGTTCAACAAAGGGCTCTGAATATTTCACAATTCACCGAGTGCTCTGGCTTTCCCGTCAAAAATGCCGATATATTATTTATCTCATTTTTAAGTTAAACATCGCACGCCGTAAAATATCGTTCCAGAGCAACGCTCCATAAAAACGAACGGTCGTCCATCAAAATTGCATGAATAGAAACAAAGATACATAAGGTAAAAGAGTAATGAAAAGGTATACCCATGTTAGGATAGCTCTCGGTGCTCCCCGCATCTCTATACACACATGTATATACACGGGGTGTGCATCCTCACGTGAATGTGTATAAGCAGCCGAGGCGGCACCTGAAAATAAGAAAAGTAACGCGCACGCGCTCGCGCGCGACCCACCGGGCAGATTAAGTTAAAAGCATAAAGCACCAGTAAATCCATGCGCACGTGCCAAGTAATGACAGACATTACATAGCGGCTGCCAGCGCTGCAGGTAGGTAGGTTGCATTCTTGCCCCGGCTCTATACAAGCGCGTCTGTTCTACCTATATGGAGAATTCTACGTCGAGTGCTTCTCCTGAAATTGCCAGACTGAATAATAAATTAAAATTCACTCACCTTTTTCATTTTTCGCTTGTAATATTAAACTTTAACAACATTTTCAGGGAATTTGATAATCTAAAAACATGTGATGATGGAGATGGATTTATTTTTTCTAAAAATAAGTATATATTTTGTTAACAAACTTGAGCACTTAAATGTGTATTAATAAAAAACATCGAAACTATCGGGCAAATCCATCTTCTCACGAAAATATTGGTAAACAGCCTATTCATCATGATTTGCTGTCGAGCTATTCATCACTATACTCGAGAGAAGTTTAACAGGTGCCAATCTGCTTTGCAACTATATAAGCATAAAACAGCAAGCAGCGCCTTATGCAACATCCTCATTCCATCATTGTCATTGTAAGCAAGCGGCTGCCGCATTTAATACCTCCAGCGAGTAACGTTGTCGAAAAAGAAAGTAAGAAAAGCAATGGTTTGTGCCGAACTCGCGTCCCGAAACCAATAAAGCTACACACAGCGAGAGAGCTGCCTATAGGCTAACCAATAAAGCTACACTTACGGTACTCCCTGTAAACTTGTCGTTTTCTTTATTTGTCGAGCGCTTTTACATTCCTTACACGAGGAACCTCCCGTGTATAGCTACACGTGCACACACAGAGGCAGCAAGACAGTTAAAAGATCGAGCCGCGGCAGGCTGCACATGCACCGGCGTATATGCACACACTCTCGTAGCTGCGGCAAGTGTGTACTACCCGCGCGCCAAGACGTACATGCATGCACGTACGTAAGCCGCGCATGCAAAATAAAAAGAAGCCGGTGCGCGCGCGCGTGGAATCGCGTCGTCGTATATAGGAACTGCCGGCCGCGCGCGCTGTATATATAAGAAACGGAGAAAGCAGCAACACGGTGGCCGCTTGTCCGATTAAAATGTTACTCGCCGCGGGCGGTCCTATCAAAGGGATCGAACGCCCCGAAAGTACCAATCAAACGCGTAGCTTTTGGCCCCCTCGACGAGAGAGCAATCGAACCTCAAGCAGCGCACACACGCACGCATGCTACTCGCTAATTTCACGTTGCGAGGGCCGCGCGCGCGCGCGTGTAAATTGCGAAACGACACGCGTTGTCGCATAAATTTTTTACCAAACTCGTCATTATATTAAGGGGCTGGGGGGAGATTTATCCCGACTTAATAATCATTCAATTAATTTTCCTTACGAGCTCGCGTAATGCTCAGGCAAGCCGCGAAATTAACTAATAAAGAAAAGTTTCGGACAATTATTTGGCGCTGCCAATGCGTTTCTCTCGATGATTTAGGAGAGGCACGTGCTAATGGATCTGCCGAATCATCTTTTTATGAATACGAGCGACTGCAGCAGCGAGAGAGCTGGGAGGAAAAAAGCACGCATACACATACGTTATCCACTTCTATTCATTTGGCTCGCGTTGTTAATTAGACCTCGCGTGAAAATTTCATTTGTTCATTTTGTCTTTTCTTTATATTCTTTCTGAGCGCGTGTTAATTAAGTGGAGCCTGTTGTCGTCCAATAGAATATTCTAGAAAAAGCAAGCTTGCAATTTCAGAAAATTTCGTCCGAAATGTGCGTGTAGCTCCAAAAGAAAAAAATAATAATTACCGACTGTTCTTTATTGTTCTTGAAATAGCTTCCGTAGTGGCGTTAATAACTTTTTGTAACGTTACTCTACGAATTTATCGATGGTTGGGCTTTTTCCGAACTTCCATTTTATGAAAAATGGAGAGTACGTGAGGAGAAACTTGTATTAAAATTTTAAAAATATTTATTCAATTTTTCCTCCATCATTTTACATATTTACAAACAAAAGTTTATAAATATTTTACGCTATAAAATTAAAATTTATAAATATTTGCGCAGATAACAAAAAGTATCACGTATCTATCTATTTTCGATTTTCCATATAACTAGAAATACCATTGACATAAAACTATTACTCTTTCCCTGTGAATTCTTCATCAAGTATAGAAAATCCATATACGAGTCGCATATTCAGTCGTAACTAGTCCATCGGATTTACATAATAACCTCTATCGCTCGTATAAATTAAAAAAAGCCACCGAAGCGCGAAGCCATCTGACCAATTCAAAAAAGCGTAAAAGAAAAGCCAGCCACTATCGACTTTTGCAATAAAAAAAAAAAAAAAAAAAAGGTGAGATCAGGCGCGGAAAATCCCTGTAATAATATATTAGTGAAAAAAGTGTCCGTCTCTGCGAAAATGCGCATAGATAAATTACTTCCTGCGGAGTGCAATTCCGCTCTCTCCTCTGTTCTCTCTTTCCCCCTGTCCACATCGATTTTTACCCCCTTTCAAAACGCAGAAGCACAGTCGCTTGGATTAAAAGTGCAGGCAACTGTTAGCGCGTATATGTCTATATATATAATAAATGCATTTCTGCATTAGGAGAGCTCGGGTATTTAATTTAGGCTGACGGTGCGCGCGTGCAGGGCAAGTCAGTCGATTACTGCATCGGTCAATACGGGAAGAGGACGTTGCCTGGCTGCTCGCCCCGGCGAAACAACGAGCCATTAATTTGCTTCCGCGTGCGCGTGTTTAGTCGTCGACGGGTAAATATCATCCCGCGGCCCGCTCCTGGGCAATAGGCGAGTACCCGCGCGCGCTTCTATGTATATATGTGTGTGTAACGATCGATTCGTACGAGTTCGTTCGCGCGTCTGCTTCACCTACATATATACAGCAACTCGGGCTGGCATTTCAATTGCGTCTCTCTCTCTCGCCCTCTCTTGATCATACTCGGAGCGCTGCGTACAGCGCGACCGATATTAATCTTCTCTGCAAGCTCGCAAGCTATTTCTCTCGCAACTTTCCAGCGCAGCGTTTCGGCGGAATATTCCTGCGCTCGCGAGGACACACTTAGTACTTTATCGCGCTCGCGCCTCGAAAGCTCCAAAGACTTTATGATTGGGAAGTTGCGGCTCGCTATGCGTACCGAGCTTGCGATGAGACTTTTTTCTCCGGAGATGATTCGATTAAAGGCTTGATGCAAGCGCTAAGTGATATTGGACTTTCTGATTCTTTTTCGCTCGCCGGGAGCTGGACGCAAATTAAGAAAGTTCACGCCAAGCGACGAGGGAAGATGTATTGCTGCTACGTAGCCGCCTCTAATTTAGCTCATTCCAGCTAATTACCGTTCCAAGTGATTGAAGGATTCGAGATGAAAGCTCGACTTTGTCTTGGGTAAGAATGTTTATATACTGGACCGAGATTTCGATTAGTTTATTTTTTATTAGTGACACTTGACAGAATTTTTTTTTGGATTTATTTGCTCATCAATCACTGACAAATACTTTTTCATTCTGAATTCGTATCGATATTGCCCAATCGACTATGCTTTTAATTTTTATTCACACACAAAATTTCACATATTACATTGTACTTATTATATCAAAAATTAGTAACGAATGCAAACATTGTTATTTGTAATTGAAAAGATGGAGTATTCAATTGATTATAAGAGAAATGATGGTAATTTAATTTGACGGCCGAAATTACTCCCTTTTAGAGCATATTCTATTTTGAGTTATTACTTACAATGAAATTTGTATGACGAAATGAGTTAAATGGATAAGCATTGATGAATTTAATAACTACTCTATTTACAGAGCGATGTGCATACTTGATTGGAAATTAGCATAAACGTTATTACATTAGTTAGTGCAGTGCATGATTATAATAAACAGTATGATATAATTATTGGACATTAAATTATTTGGACGTTACGGTATATTAAGAGATTTATGTACCCTCGCTAGCTGAGGCAAAGCCACCGAAGCAGTAAAAGAGTTTCCAGCGTGAGTGCTTATCAAGCGTTAATTCATTTATTTTACACAGGTTTATACAATTGATTAAAAGTACTTCACACGAGATAAGTTGGACAAATCGTCATAGCTAAAATAAGCATATTCAATATCACCAGTAGACTAATTATGAATCTCGCGTTAATTATTACTCTACTTCCACACCCTAATTTTAGACGATCGAGTGACACCTGCAGCTTCCTCTTAATTGACGACGAGTACGTGAGAAAAATAAATCGCCGTATTATTCAAAGAGAACGCAGTAATATAGATCTCGAGAGTAAAAAGAGAGTTAGCAAAAGGCGTTCCACTGGTTTCCAACATAGAGAACTGAGTGAGTGGGACCCAGAGAGAGAGAGAGAGAGAGAGAGAGAGAGAAAGGGGGGAGGGGGCAGAGAAACTCCGGTAATTCAGGCGTATGGCGACGAATACTAATTTACTACATTAATCTCTTTGCACTTCGTTATCTGTCGCCTTCTGCCCAGCAGTCAGAGGAGACCCAGAGACTTTTCCCGTCTTCTTTAGAAAATGCCCAAGCGATAAAAGGAAGATTGTCATTAAATATTTCAGTTATAACGAGATTCCGACTATGATTTGATCGCCCGAAATCATAATCGTGGCGTCCCCACTTATTTATTGCAAATTTTGTGCTCTCTTTTTCGTTAACTGCATATTAACGTTTGATGATATGAATATACGCTTATTCGTGTATTAAACTTATGCAGCAGACTATTAAATTTATTAAATATTTGAAATCCCATTAATATTTGATTTCATTTAAAATCCCGTACATCAAAATTCGCCAATTTGACATTTGGCATATTGTACGTATATGTAAATTGGATGAACTCGAAATTCAATGCTATTGAACTGAAAAATTTCAAAACTTTAGTCCGTTTGAGTTATGGTTTTTCTGAACTTTGATTTATAGATCGATAATATTTTTTTACTAATAATTTATTACAGTACTCTAACATTAAATTATAATCTGTTCAAAGAAAATATTTTAAATTTAAAGATAAGTTTTAGATTTTTATACTAGTTATATCTATCTATACATATACAGATACACCATACATTATTTTAATATATTTTGAAGATGAAAGTCACAGTTCCAAATAAATTATTATTGTTGTTATAATTATTAAGTTATAAAATTTTTATTCCAAATAGTTTGTAAATGTTGATTGTTAAAAAAATTTAAGCTCTCTAAAAGGTATCAGTTAAATTTAGTAGTTTTAATTTCAGTTTAATAATGTCGCATATTTAGTATAATAAAATTAAACATATTGTGTTAAGTATAATTTCAAAATTCCCTACTGTGCATGTACACGTTTAATTTTGAGAAAATTAAAATAGCAAGGAAGTTCCTTCGAAATTGCAGTTAAAAATGAGCAAGAAGCTGAATTCTCGTCGGGCATTTGAAAAGCAGTAAAGAGCTGTAGTAAGAGAGGTAAGGTAGACAAAAATTATAAGATCTGGCAAACGAATAGGGGTGCCCTCGTAGGCAGTGCGCAACAATGGGGTGAGCCCGAAAACCATGTAATTGCGCGTAAGTTCTTTAATGAGATTGAAGTACGATATGAATAAAGGCGGGAAAATGAAAGCAGGAAAGAGGAGAACGGGAGCAGGAGAATTCGCCTGGATTATACGAACGTGAGAAAGCGAGAGAAAAAGAGGAGAGAGAGAGAAAGACTGTTGGTGGGCGGCGAGGAGACCGCAACAGGACTGCAGAGAGAGAGAGAGAGAGAGAGAAAGAGAGACGGCGCGAACGAGGGAACTTTAACGCCAAAGAAAGGAGTGGCGCTCGACTAATTAACATAATTGGAATCACTTTTGCCCATAACCGTCGAGACGCAACGGCAGCAGCGACGACAAGAAAGTCTCTGCTGTCCCTGTCTTTTCCACTGGCCGAGAGACGTCGGCAGCCGAGACTAAAAAACTTTTTTAAGCAGTTTCATCGACTAATTTTTCCACTGCGGACAGAAAACCGGCGGAGAGGCCTGCAGGGGAAATATGCGCGAGGACCAGTTACAGAATCGCAAATGCCAACGAACCAAGTGCCGTTTATGACAGGCTAAATTTCCTCTCGGCTCCGGCCACCATATTATCCTGGAAATTGATAGTTTTACCAAAACTTTAAGGAGAAATTGCGGGAAAACTCGATTAATTTTTCTTTCTTTTTTAATCATACTTTTTATATTATCCTTTGAAAATAATTTTCAGAATCAAGAAAAAGTTCGATATTTTCATGTGTGTAGTGAAATCCAATAAAATAAAAATTCACTCTAATAATTAATAAATTGATTTTGCAAGGTATACCTATATTATGCATTTTGAGCCCAAATATATTGTCAAAATGTCAGAAGCACACCATAAATAAATTAACGTAATGAGATGTCTTATAAATTATGTAACACCTAAAAGACTCATCGAAAAACAAAATATTTATGAGTGCACGGTGGCAACTTAATATTGACGTTGTTTCCTGAAATAAAATTGCAAATTTGTTTTAAATCTACAGTTTTTAATTCCTGTATTATCATTTTACCATACAAAAGTACAAATTGAAAAGTAAATATCGTGGTTAGATGTAGCTTTTACAGCTCGTGCAAATTTATAATGAGGTAGTTGTGATTGATCTTTAACGAACCAAAGTGTTTAAAACTTTTACTTTATTGACAAACTGTAAGTGACTTGTAGTTTGTCAATAAAGTACAAGTTTTAAACATCGTTAAAGATGAATTACAGCTATCTCATTATAAATATTTTTGACTTCAGCTGTATTACCAAATTCACTTCTTTTAACAAAATTAGACTTGGCACAATTTTGTAAATCGCTGATCATTATGTGTCCTAATGGTTTTAATTATACCTTAAAATACTATACTCATTATTTTAGATTTTAGTACTTTGAACTATATATATATACTATATTTTGAATTAGTAAAATTTGTATTTTTTTCTTAATTTTTAATATTTGCTATTTCTTTTTATTTATCAAGATAATTTAGATACTGTTAACATACGTTTCAAATTTGAATTGAAATTTTTCCATAACATATTAATCAAAATATCAAGAGTGTTATATAGTTTTAATTTCACTTACAATCACAATCTCCCGTGCAGTGGGTGAACATTTGCTTACTTCAATCAGAAAATCAAACCTTCAAATATCGATTACTAGGCCGCTTGCGTTGCAAACTGTGACTCTACTTTGAGAATACGGATTGATTGGTATCGATATATTGCACCTATGTATACTCGGCGCAGTGTAATTTCAGTCTGATTTACTTTGAGGACACCGATCGATTAGTATTGATATGGTCTATGTTTGTCCTATTCAATATACGTATATATTAGATTGAGAACGCCGTGACCGAACTAATGCACTTAAGTTACTACTAAAAGATGTATCGTCAATACATGAAACAATTGTTTTACAGACCCCTTTATTAAAGTAATAATGTAAAAGATATTTTTTATATTCATTTATGACATCAAAACTTTTATCATGAAATGAATATTTTAAATATTATACAATTTTATTGTAGATAATTAACAAACTTTGTGATTAATTATCTATATAGTTTCTTGAAAATATTTTGATTGATTCTATTGTAGAATATTTATATGATGTTTTTGTCGATGAATTAATGTTATGATGAAGGGTAAAATAAAGGGTCTAGTTTTTAGTATATAATTTATGATCTTCATCCTAATTAAGGAGAAAGCTATTACATTCATCAGCATGGACAGATTGTATCTATTATTGAAAATGGGATTGGTAATAGGTATAAGCTTTGACAATACAATATATTATTTTAGTGATTCCAAAAATGAGTTCATTAAAAAATATTATTATAATAAATAATTAGAAAAAGTACAGGTTGTATCCATTATTTGAAATGTTCAAATTTGAACGTACACGAAAAGGAGGCGAAATTTTCTTATCTCAGCGCAAACTAGGTCAGCAGCTTAGAGGCGAACATACGGAGTCGGAACGGTCATTGAAAAGTCATTGAATAAAGAGATTGTAATAGCCATGGCAGGTGGAAAGCATAGGGAGTGGCTATGTAGGGTTTGGCCAGGGGGTCCAGGGCGATGGTAGAGCTTTAGACTCGTAGTTCAACAGGGACTTTAAAGCCATAAAGCCCGATTAGTTTGCTGAAGTGGTTTAGCGGGCCTCTGGGAATCGCCGTCATAAAACTGTCTCCGTCGTTTAGTTTGCACGCCTGCGCCTGCGAATCTCGAGGTTTTGGTTTGAGCCCAGCGCCAGAGCAGCAGCCGGAGAAAGCTTTACGAGATACTCTCAACTTTTGTCTCCGTAGACCTGTTGAACCTGCACTGGCAGAGGAGAGGCCACTCGAGAGTGAGAGAGCGCGAAAGGGAGATAGATACGCGCGCGTCAACGCTCGGCAGGCAGCATTTGCATTTTTAGCCCCCCGCACCTATCCTGTTTATCATCCCCCAAGAATACACCGAGCCTGCGATGTGTATACCTACGTACTTACCGCCACCACCGCGGCGCAAGGAAAATATAAAACGGCTGAAACATCGCTTTTTGCGCATTCTTTTATCGGCTTCTGCCTAACCTACTCGACGCAAGGCTAAGCGTTTTTCCCAACTTCAACGCTTTCAAAATTTACCTATACTTGAAGTATATAGCTTTAAAAGATCATTTAAATTTGCAGAATCAATTTTCAATATCGTTTTTCATGCAATTTACTTGAGATATAACTTGAATATTTTCATGCTTTTTGTGTACCGATATTCGTTAAAAAATTATGAATATTTTAACACTTTAGGACTTAACTTTTTACTAATGCATCAACAGCAAAGAGAGATTAAATTCAACACAAAAGTCTGAAAAGTATATTGGGATAAGCTTCAGTTAATTAAAATCATTGATTGTTGCACAATATTGTATTTAGAAGATTTTTAACGGCTAGACTAGGTAGCAAGTCAATCCAATAAATGAAATTCCCCGAAGAAAGAGCTGCTCGAGTAGAGAAGAGGCAGGCGAAAAAGAAGTTAACGCCGCGCTTCGGGGTCCCTAACAAAAGCTTGGTAAAAGAGAAGAAAAACAAAGGAGAAAGGGGAAGGTTTTAACTGTGGTGCGCGGAATGCGCCGGGAGTCCGTGCGAAAGTGGGAAAGAGCTCTCGGATATTATTCGAGACAATCGAGAGAGAGAGAGAGAGAGAGGGAGAGGTGCAGCTAGTCTATCCGAAATGAGCGGGCGGGCGGCGCGAGGCCGCCACCTCAAAGGTGCGGCGAGCCGTTTGATCGCGAACTTTGGATTTCCAAATCGACGAGGGCTCGATACTACCCAAAAGCTCGTTCCCCTGCTTCTCTGCAGTCTGTCGCGCGCATAAACGCGAATCCCGCGCGTTCCTCCCTCGCCGATGTACTCCACCCTGCCCCTTTGGCAAACTTTCTCCGGGCTCTCCCACGGCGGTCATCGCGCCGCCGCGCGCTCAGTCCTTTCTTTTTCTCTCTTTTTCCTGCTATGCGCGAGCTCCTTTTCGTCGCGCAACTGCAGCAGCAGCAGCAGCAGCAGCAGCAGCAGCTTCTTCTATGCTCACGGACGTGGCAGTGACTAATTATTTAGGGTGCGCTCTCGCGATCTTTTCTCCGCTCTTCTTTCTCCCATTCGTTCGTCGTCTTCTCCTTATCCTTCGTGTGGCCGCCGCCGCCGCCGCCGCCGCGTAGAGCCTTTTTTATTCATTTATTTTTCCCCACGACTGCATTTCTGCGGAGAGCAGCAGAGCAGCAGCAGCAGCCAAACGAAACACTTATATGGACTTCGTCACCGCTTCGTTTCGCTGGGTTATACCGCTACGCAACCATTGTTTTGCTACCGGTGTAGAGCGAGTGAGAGAGAGAGAGAAAAGGCAGCGGGCTCGCGCGAGTGAGAGAGCGAAGCAGAGAAAGAGAGAGAGAGAGAGAGCGCGAGCGCGGGCTATTAGCAATTCAAATTGGCGGCAATTTTTTGAGCGCATTTTTGACCTCCTGTATCGGCCTCCTCTTTGTGTCCTCGGACTCTCCGCCGCGCGCCGAAACCTCCATCCTTATTAAGCCCGCCCTCGCCATACTAAGGAACTTCTTTCTCATTCTCTCCTTCCTTCTCCTTCACTCCTTTCTCTCTCTCTCTCTCTCCCTCCCTCGGAGGCCCCTCGAGATAATAATTGGTCGGCTACTGCTCCTTTGCTAGAATTATTATAGCCTATATATAAGTGCAAAGCAAGTGTACGTGTATATGCCCAAGGAATTTTCTTGTACGATGAAAAACACAACATATATCTTTCCATTCTTGCGCGCATATACACACACATACGCATGACCAAACGACGCGTGCTCGAGTATGGGAGGCAAGGCTTTCGAACGAGCGTATATATATGCGAATATGTGAACCTGTCGCTTTCTTGCGCTGATCGCATGCACGCACATATAGGAGGGTATGCGCTGAAATTCTGTTAATGAGAGCCATGAATTTCATAGCTTCCGAAATGTTTGGAATTTTCCAGATTAATTTAGTGCTTTATTCATTGTTTATGTTATAATTTCAAAAATTAGATTTTGAAAATCCAAGTACAAAAATAAAACAACACTCATTCTTGAATCATTTTTAAAGAGTTTTAAACATTAAATTTTAGTAAATCTTAATTCTCAAAAGTATGAATATTTATAATTGTAAACAAATTTTATGAAACATTTTGTTTTTACTGACTGTAATAAACGTTTAAATATAGCTATAATATCAGGATTAACATAACATATTCATTGAAATCGAAATATAATATGTTTTTACTTATTACAATATTCACTGCATTTTCATCCTTAATTAATTTAAATGAACACATTATTGTAGTACATGAGTGTTATTCGTAGGTATTAATATTTAAAAGGTTATTAATTATTAGCCTTTGCAATATTTGGAATGTACAGCTATGAAACTTGCACCTAGTGGAATTATTCAGCATACCGCGAAATTTTGGACTCGTTTTCGTTAAACATATAAATTAATGGTCAGCTTACTAAATCTGCTTAATGATGAACGTTGACCCAGTATTTGCCTACATTATGTAGTGTTGCTCTTTCCAAGATTATGTCAATACTAATTTATACAGTTTTTTAAAAATTAATATCTAACTGATATAAAGGCTATTATGCTTCATAGTCATTAATTTAGTTTAAGACATTATTTATAACTTTTAGGGGAAAAAAGTGAGAATACTGAATCGTTCAAAACTACGCATGTGTTTTTTCCGCTTCATGCGGTATAAAATCCTTCTTATCTTTCCAAATTTCCTACTTAGCAAATTAACAAAAAAAGCTTTCTTCAAGCACATTTACCTATTTGACAAGTAGCCTACACTGCTGTCAAAGGCTAGATCTAAAGTTATACTTTGCACAAGGTTTCGAAAGCCTCGCACATCGCGTCTTGCGCTCTCAAAACTCGCCCGTCCAAACACTCACTCTTGCGGTGGCGCTGAAACTTATCCTCGGGTCGGCGCGCGCGCGTCTCCTTATTATGCCGACTTGGCGTGCGGCTCAACAAAGACGGATCGGCGGGCCAGCCTAAATTCGATCGGGAAGGGGCGTCACTGTTATCGGCAGTCGTAGAACGATCCTTAATTAAGTTAAGCCCGACCTCTGCTACCCTTGGCTCTCTCCCGCTCTGCCACTCTCTCTCTCTCTCTCTCTCTCTCTCTCTCTCTCTCTCTCTGGAGGGGTAGAGTACCGGGGGCCAGAGAAACTATCCTTGATTGCCTTGTTAAGCCAACAGGTTAGCTAACCATCCTCCTAGCCGCGGCGCGGCTGCGGCATCGATCTACACTAGGTCGAGTTGATAAGGGTTGCGCCAGGGCTCTCCCCTGCCACTGACAGATTTATCGCAGTGCGATGTCGACCGAAGGAATTGAGCAGGTGAACCGGCGGCAGAGAGGCCAGCCCAAACACGAGCTCTTTTTCATCTATACGTCAGCTAGCGCTCCGGAGAGCCTATAACCGCGCGCTTCCCATTTCGAAAGTGTCAATAAAACAAACGCTTACTCCTCCCCAAGAGCAAGCGAGCCTGGATCCACAGGATGACGCTGCGAGAAAACATTTTCACCACATAGGCTAGTCTGATCGATGAAACGAGCTTCGCTATTACCGACGATGAAAGTGAAAACGACAGAAAGATTTATTATTTAGAGCTCACCTAATGACCAACTTCTTCACTGACAATTCATGCATTTCGAATTTTTTCAACTACCTACTGACAAGACAATAATTATTCTTGGCAAACAGTCGAGTATTAAGCGAATTAAAATAATTTTCATAATATTCAAGTAATCAGATAGAACAACAGAGTGACATGTAAGAAGATAAATTCTTGTAGTTTTACAAGTCTTGATAAACTCGGAATGCATCTACTTAAAGGCTTATCAAGATGTGCGATTAATGCTAACTTGCTTCGAGAAACTTTAAGGCTTTTTTGTTTCAACTTTCTCTCAAGTTAAAGTACAGTTTTTAAATTTATCTATGCTTATATTTTTCAGATACCTTGCTTTCAAAACTTGTTCTATCAAATGTTTATGCATGTATATACTTGTGGGTGCTTTTTTGTTTACTTATAACAATAATTTTGTCCATTTTAGCCTTATATTCTACTGTAGAAAGTTATATGCGAGTTGGAAATTGACCGTAAATTAGATAAAGCAGTTTATTGACTTTCCGCGGATTGATTTCTATGCATATAGACTAGTCTATAAGCGTGATTATATTGCAAGTTTCATAGATCGTCTACAGCATATATTTAGACAAACGGCCAAACTTAGTCGCTAACTTAACACCATAAACACAGTGTAACGAGTTAAATTTAAAGCTGTACTACATACATTTTGCTACAGATATTGATCATAAATTTTATAAAATAAGTTTATTTGTGTATGATTATTGAAACAAACAGTGTATGTTTCGTTAAACGATTATAATTATGATATTATAATTGCATATCTGCACTTGAACTTTAAAAGTTCTCCTAAGAATGGTAAAGTAGTAGAAGCACTTAAATTTTAATTTTTAACTTGTCGAAATCGATTTTCGAGGCGCAAATACGTTAAACTTTCGGATGTTAGTTTGGCCAGTTTACTCTGGCTAAGCGGCAGTAGTACTATTACACAAGCCTGTTGACAACTTGAAATGCTTGAAAAGACATTAAAAACGACTTGCTGCAATAACTTTTAAGGGTTTAAACTACATTAATAGAAACTTTTTAACGTTTTGGTAAAGAGAATAAAAGCATAGTGTAACAAGTCACTCCGCTTGCGCTTTTTATCGCAAAAAGATCCTGCTAACAGAAATAAAAGGCGTACTTTATTGTTTTCACAAAGCCGGCAAATGGATCTCTATTATTCCCCGTAATTTTTATAAACTCATATTCCCAAGCAAATCTACTTTATGACTGTACTCTTTTTGACAGCCAACAGATTAAAGATTAAAAGCAAAAGAGACAGCTGGTATACATAAAGCCGTGAAAAAGTATCCGGGCTAAAGGGAAACGTAAGCCGGCCGAGCAAAGCGAAATAAAGCGAGGAAGCATCGCGCGCAGTGCGTTTCTGGAGGATAAGCCCAAGAATAAGAGAGCTGTCGATGTAAATCTGTCGCGGCGCTGGGGCGGGCAGTTGAACGTTCGAAGCGTTTTCCTTGACTCCATCTTTCTCTTTCCTTCTAAATAGTATCTCGTGCTCGGGGAAGAAGGAGTCGAGGACGACGACAGCCGGACGCGAAAGACAGGAACGTGGAAAAGAGATAAAACGAGCAGCCACCGCACAGTGCTCTCTTTCTCTCTCGTTCCGTCGAAGTGAGAGAGGGTTTCGTAGCTGGCGCGCCCGGGAGCTACACCTGCATAATGCAGCGAGCGTAGCTACTTTCCGAAATGAAAAATGGAGTAGCTCGGCGCTCTGGCGCTGTAAGTTTCGACGTTATGTTGGCAGCGAGCGTTACTTATTTAACTTTAGTTGCCGAAGCGAGCCGGCCTCTCCTTCTCTCTTACTTTGAGAGACGACGGCATAGCGACTTACTTTGCCGGGGTGCGAGTGAGAGAGAGCGCGAGAGCCCGAGGAATGAAACGAAGACGGACGCGCGCGGAAATGCGAGAAGATGGAGAAAGGACGATGTAAATAGAATTACCCCTTCGCCGCGAGGTTTGCTCCCTCTCCCTCTCCCTCTCTCTCTCTCTCTCCAAAGACGATTTCCGGACGTTTCAAAGCTCGCTTCTTGCAGTGGCCCGCCGAGCGAGCCCAAGCGCCCGCCCGCCAGCCTATGTTTTAGACGACGGCCCGAGCTTTAATCTTAGATTCTTTTTATTATTTCATGAGAGGCTTTATACGCGACGCTAAGACGAATGAGAAAGTAACTTGCTGACGCTAGCTCACCTTTTCTTCGACCCTGCCCCTTCCACAAACATTCCTTAAATAATTACAACACTTACGACAGATGTCTTTTTGCTTTTCTTGCTTGCCTTTTATGCTGAATAGATATTGAATTATAGAGATGGATTATCAGAGGATGGATGAACGCAAATAGCTGCTAACGGAAACTACATTTACATTCAAAAAAGTATGTAATTTTTTTTAGTGTATACTAGGAACTATAGTGAGGTAAATATTGCGTAAGATCTATTGTGAAATATAAGTTCTGAAATTCTGATCTGGTAGTGTTAGTTATCAAATTTCTTAAATTATCTTAAATCCTGTCAAGTAATAGTAAACTAAAACACTAAAATTAAAAACTAAATTTAAGGACGAACTAAGGATCACAGGATCTTGAAAGCAAAGTAAAACTGTAATAATTTTTGGACTTTACATATTCTGAATCATTTGATATTTTTCTTACTATTATAATAATAAAACAATTTACACATTTTTAGTTTCCTTTATAACCTAAATTGATTTTTTTAATTACATAAACTTTCTTAATAAAAAGAGCTTCTATTTCATGAATTTAAAAGAACCCTAAAGATATTTAAAAAAAATTAAAAAAAATACTAAAGTAAGCAAGGCCAGGGCTTCTTTGAAGATTTTTTTATTTTCGGTTTAAATATTTATTAAAACTAAATAAATTCAAAATTTTATTAAAAAGATTGTGCGCGCATCTAAACCATAAAAAAGACCATCTAAAACATTTTTTTAAATATCTTTCTTTTAATAAAACAATCTTTTTATTAAAATTGGTTTGCGATCAACATTTTTTCAGTTCCTGATTTCTTGTCAAGCTTTGCATATCATTTATGCTTCTAAGCAATTCCATTTAATTTTGTTGATCTTTAAATCATGAATATAAATTAGTTACGATAAATAAAATATGTGGATTGTTCAAATTATATTGATATCAAGAATACCATGTAAACTGATTTCAAAGCATACAAAAATCTGGTATACGCGTAGTTTGAAGAGCGCAATCTTTGAAAAAATAAATTGTGCACTTAATTTAATGCAACCAACTTTATCAGTTATATGAAACAAAAATAATCTCTTGACCGCATGACTATTAGTCTTCATCGAAGCTGATTCGTTTTTCCTCTATCAAATTCTAGACCGGTGAGTGATTTTTGATTTCGCTTCTTAATATATAAGTATATATACTTAATCTGGCGTATGAGCGAGGCTGAACAGGATGTGCGTCCACCTTCCCCTCGGAGGCTTACCTTCATAGGTGCTTCGGCTTCGATCGCTTTCTTGCACCAGGGAATTGGCCTCGACCAATCCATTAAGCCGATACTGTTTTCGGGTATGCGCACTGAATGGCTTTCTGTGCCCCCCCCCCCTCCGCCCTCTGTATTGATAGAGACACTTCCGCTATGAGAATTCTAGATTTACGCAGGCTCTATCTGGTCGCAATCTATGATATATAGACTTAAGTAGAATCCGAACATAATTAATTTTTGGAATATCAAGTGATTTATTTTATCAATGTCCTCTGCACATATTCATTATTGAACAGTTAGGTAAAATTTCATATAAAATTTTTCATCTCAAATATATTCTATAAATAAACAACCTATGTCTATAGTGTCAGTATGAAAGTGTTAAAAAATAACGCTGCTAGAAATAACAATCGAAAAAGGTAGAAAGAAAGTTGGTAAAGTTTGTTGCCGCTCTTTTCGTGCGGGCTCGAAATGCTTTCACATGATTCAAGGCGGTGAGCAGGACTTTATCGCTTTCTTTTGTTACAGTCTTACAGTTACTTTTATAGTCCAGCGAATGCTATCATAAAAACCATAAGAACATCTCGCATATATAGAGAGAGAGAGAGGAGGACGGCGGCGGCAGCCGCAGTGTAGATACATTCAGAATACGACCTAATCATAGCTGAGACTCGCTCGGAAAGGAACTTCCGAATCTGAGAGTGAGCCGGAAAAAAAACGTCATCTTCCGTAGGAGAGAGCAGGCTGCAGGAAGGGCTGGGGAGAAAAACGGCGAGTGAGTAAGCGGCAGGAAGAAAGCGAAAGAGAGAAAGAAATCGATTTCGAGTGCTGTATACCGTTTTCGCGTAAAAAGAAGAGAAAAGCTTTATATACTTTATACCATCTCACCCGATGGGAAAACGTTGTATTTCTCAGCGTAATACATCCCCGCGGCAGGAGCAGAGCCAGACAATGCCGCTATACGCGCGTGCCGCAAGAGGAGAAAGGGTAAACGAAGAGGCGAAGGAGATACAGAGAAGGGAAGGGGGCGGAATCGAGTTGGACGTCGTAAAGAACGTCGGCGCCGCGCGGCGAAATCAGTTAAAGCCAGATGAATTATTTACCCCGTGGGAAGAATAAAGTAGCATCGGCCCTGATAGCCAGTGCAGAGCGGCCAGCAGCAGCAGCAGCACCGCCAGGGTTATGTGTATGACTTGGCGCATTGAGCTCGGAGCCGAAAGCTTCCTATTCCGTGTATCCTGGCCTTTTCTCGATCGATTGCTTTTTCTTTGCTTTTCTAGTAAAAGGAGTAACGTTCGAAAGTTTGGCAGTGCGCGCGCGAGGTATCGTTTACCGGCGAGTGCCGAATGCTGCACGGACAAATCTCTTCAAGTAAAACAACTGCAGTTTGTAAACAAGAAAAGGAGAGAGTTTGTCGTCGTGGGACGTTAAGCAGTCTTTTAGATTGCGCCCAGCTAACGCTGGACCTAGCGGTTGTCTTGCTGAATTTCTGATCGAAATTCGCTTGGATTCTAATTTAATTAACTTTTATTTGATTTTCCTTTCTAAAACATTGACCTTTATCAGTGAGTTTTTTTGACCTACTAAGCAAATGCATAATAAAGATTCACCGAAAAATCAAATTAAAGCCGTGACAACAAAAGCTTTCCGGAGAAAGCCGCATAAAAGCGCTGCCTTAATCGCCGTCCATAATTCAGTCGAGCAGGTATTTAAAAAATTGCGCGTACCGCGAAGCAGCAGCGGCAGCCTGCATTCACTTGCCAAAAATCTCTCCTCGGGCTGGAGTCGGCGTCATGCAAATTACATCGTCAGTTGTGTTTACCCAGCACAATCGCAGGCACATATCGGGCGCGTTGAGGATAATACCGTAAGTAAGATCTCGGCGATACATGATCGGTGCGGTGCGTGCGGTGGGGGGCCGTAGAAGCTGGTGCTCGCGCAAGGGTGCCTATTACGTGGAGCCCTGGCGATGATTGAAGGTCTTGGAGTCGGCGGTCTCAAAGGTCCCGCGAGAGAGCGAGTGACTGTGTGTGTGTGTGTGCGAGGAGATGGGAGCATGGGGGCATGGGAGTTGGGGGGGATACCGTTAACGAGCCTTTCATTTATATACGTAGCAGCTCTATAACCTGAATTCAATAATCTCTCCCACGGATGCGCGCACGCGATCGTTGCAGCGCGGGGAGAGCCTTGGCGTGGCTCCTTTTTCGGCGAGGGATTCCGCATGACGGCGGAGGACGGGAGGACGGAGTACGCGGCAGAAAGGCCCGGATTACTCCCTAAAAACGTCCCCCGAGGGAGGCTGCTTATTAATATGGATATCGCGCACTTGACTCCATCTAAGGATCTACCGCGAAGCGGGCGCGTGCCAAAAAGTGCGCGCCGCAGCGTGAGAAGCGCACCTGGACGCTGCTTTCGGTGACGCGACTCTCTCTCTCTCAGAGAGCCCAAGAGCCAGAGAGAAAGAGCAGCGAGGTAGGAGAGAGAGAGAGAGAGGCTCGCGAGCGCGAGAAGCGGTTTTTCAAGCGACGACCCACCTAAACGGGCGAAGTCAAGGTTGCCTCTAAATGGTTATCCCCCGCGCTCGCTCAAGACACACCGAGCGCCTGGACTCGAGAATAGCAGAAGCGCGCGCGAGCGCAAGCGGCCACACGAGGACACACGCGTGCTGCACTGATGGAGGTGGACGCCCCCCAAGCACGCACGCACACACACACACACACAGACAGAGTCCGCTGCTCTGCTCTGCTCTCTGCACGCGAGCGAGAGCGATGATGCGAAATGCGAGGCGCGCCGGGTATGCAGCGCGTTCTCGGCCTCAGGCCCGAGGAATTCGAGCGGGCATTTCATTGCTTTATTATCCGCGTAATGGCCTTTTTAAATTGGCTCAATATTCAGGCGTTTAGCCTGATTAATTCGCCGCGCTTTTTCTTACGGCCAGGATTTTCGATGGACGAGGAAATAATTGCTCGAGCTTCCTCGCGCTTTATTTTCTTATTTTATATCCAGATCGGACCATGCCTCCTTTTTTATTATTATATATCCAGACTTCAGGCTAATAGGGCTTATTATGCATCTCCTTAATTTCGTTGAGCACATGTTTTTTCTACTATTCATTTTAATCTCAAATTTTTCTTTTCTCTCAGACATAAATACCAGACCACACTTTCTCATTGTCAATTATTTACAACTATATAAAAACAGAAAGTATAAATAAATTTAGAATAGCAAATAATTTTTACAAAACATTTAGAAACAATATACGATTTTACAAAAACATTTTAATTAAAAGTATAATAAAACTGAATCCGTCTATAGACGCGTAAATAAATATCAGGAATCGGTTTATAAAATCAATAAACATTACAAAGCTATAAAGATTTTATAAAAATATACATATTTTAAAATCATGATGAATATTTTAATCGTAGGTAGAAAAAAGATTAAAATATAAATATACTTTATTTAGAGTTAGAAATAAAATTTTGATGCATGTATATTAAAAGCATACCTACTAATAAATAATACTGATCTTATTTTTATTTTTGCAAAAAGCGACTTATTCCGTTCCGAGGTTTGAGCGATACTGCCCAAATAACAAATTCGCAGTGCAAAGGCTATCAATTGTTTTGCGAACAAAAGCATTATGTTATTTACATGTATATATACAGTTATATTATAATTCAAATTATTCATTCATTTCCTGAAACAGATTTTTCTCTAAAATTCATTAAATGAAAATATCGATCCGTAACACTATTATAAATTACTTTAGCCAAAAATTAATAATTATAGTCGATTAGTATAACTGAAGAACTTAATTAAAATAATTTAGAAATAGTAGAGTTATTTCTTCTATAATTCATTTCTTTTTAATTGAAAGTAAAATTACCTTTCAAGCTAAATGCTTGAATGAAGCAATAATTTTTAGAATAAGCCTTAAAGTGAATAAATAAAAGTGAAAAGGAAAAAAATCGGTGAAAATATAAGGCGAAATCTTGATGGAAAAATAGTATTAGCATCAGGGAAGATTGCATTATCTTGATCGACGTCGAGCAATACGTTATCGCCGTAGCAAATTGATCAAACGGCGGTAACGCGCGCACATTCAGACTCAATCGACGAGCGGGAGAGAATCCGGCTCTATCTCTCTGCCTATACACATTGTTCTATTACCCGCTAGCATAAGCGAGCGAGCGAACACTGCACGTTGAATTCCCAGATTAACGTAAACGCATCAATTATAGAAGCTCCACCTATATATATACATATAGATATATAGCCCACCAACGATTCTCTTTCTCCATCTCGCTTCCTCTCTCACTCTAGCGAGTAGTTACGGAACTTGCGAGATGCGGAACATTGCTTTCAACTCCGCCCTGTGCAGACGCCTTCCCCTCGAGAACCATTCCCCCCCCCCCCACCCCTCTCTCTCTCGCTCTGTCTCTTTAATTTTTGGAGCTTTTTCCTGAGCTTCCATTAGCCCTTGGCTTCGCTGCGATCATCAATTTTTAGGACTCGCGGCTGCGCGACGCGGATATTAAATTACGAGAGCAAGGGAACGACGTCTCGTTAACGGGCTATTAGTAGCTCCGCAGCCGATATTTCCGCGAGCGCGGGCTTGTTATTCTCTCCTACAAAATGCCCGAATTATGTATAAGGATTGAGTTGACGAATTTACGAGGAGATTCGTTGGATTTTTGGCCAAGTCTGCTGAGAGGCAGCGCTGAAATAATAATTTCTGCCGAGATTGCAAGATTATTCATGATAGACCTTCAGCCCCGATCTCTTTCTATTATTCAGCAGTATTATTTTTCCTTCTTTAATAAATACTTAGCCCTATTCTCTTCACTGATTCAATCTTATTATAGTTATTATTCTATTTTGATAATCTTTTGATAATGCAAACGTTCAAATTTTCATTTTACGTATGCTAAGAAATTTAATTGCAAGTTAATTACTAAAGCCTCTCCACTCTATTAATAGTATCAAAATTTTTTACAAATATTCCAAAGCTTTGGCAAATACTTGATATCATTATTTAAATTTTTGAAACTTTTATCAACTACTACCTAATACCATTCAAATCAAATTACAGCATTAAAATATATTTATTTTAACATTATTATCACTTAACAATAAAAATATAGTACTAATTCAAAAACTACTGCAAGACGATAGTTCTGACATCTGAGTGGCTCAAGCTGAAACTAAAGCGGTTGCAAATCAATACACACACGGAGTAGTATAGGAGGCATCTGCTTTGACTAGCGCCATCGCTCTTATGGTAACTTAGCAGCTGCTGCAATTGTACTCGTAGGATAAATGCTGTTTTCAATAGATGATAAAATTTTAAATATTTCGATATTTCTATGTAAGGTAAGTAACCCCAGTTCAATAGTGTTAAAACAATTTAGCGACAACAGGTATTTTGGAAAAATAATAAAAATTGTATTATCCATATAAAGTTCAATATTTTTAATATTCAAATTAAAAAAAAATGTATACTTTAATATTTAAAACTATTTATACAGCTCAAGTTACTTTTTTTTATATTATGCAATTAAATTTTTATTATGAGTTCTAAAAGGAATTTGCTCATTTACGAATGCATGCCATTTTATTTGTCTATTAACAAATACTGCATATAATTTACGCGGTATTCCACATGGAGCGGAACGAGTAAAAGTCGAAGAGTGCATGCATAAAAACGAAGCATAAATTTTAATTACGATCGCGCGCAGTGCGCATTTCGCGATTTTTCCGTATATCTGTAGGAAGGACCTTCGCAACTTTCGTATTACCCCTTAACTCAGTAATGACATACGACTGCAAGGAGAGGGAGAAAGAGAGAACGGCCCGAAAAAAGAACTCTCGCATTATTCAAATTTTATATTCGATTATGCAAATTAATGTGAGTCGCATAAAAATGTCTGTCGCTCTCTGTTCTTGGGGTTTTATGTCGAGCGCGCGCTCGCAAGTGATTTTTATGATTCTTCGGAAACAAAAGTCTGCCGCACGGCGCCACGTTTCCCGTCGCGCTTCTCCCGATTTCCGAGCGCGCGCTTCCCTCGACAAAAAAAAGTTATGCATCCCATCTATTACGTCATCAGATTTGTTGCGTGCAAGCTGCAACAGTTTTGCTTACTGCTGTCTCTGTTGATGCCACGAATTTCTATTGACTTATCGCTATTGCAACTACAAAGTTTAAAGTATTCACAAAATATTCTGACTATCTTATTAAATATAAGAAATTTAATTAACCCTTTGATTCCCACTGTGACACATGGGTAACATGAAAATTTTGGATGTGGCTGTTATAATAACTTTGTGTTCATGTATTTATTAGAAAAAATTTTAAATTTACTTTCAGCATTTTAAAATACACATAAAATATAATTAGATAACATATTTCAAAAAATTATTTTGTCAAATTAAAACAAATAGTAATAATAAAAATAAAAAAAAATTTAAATTTCGTAAAATTTATTTAGAATTTAAAGGGTTTAGTGACAATAACTATGACTGTATTCTTAGAAAATATTTTTAGTATTAATATTGTTACTATACGTATGTATTGATGACAGTAATTTTAAATTAAGATATTAAATTTGTAAATAAAAATTACTTTATGAATTAGACCTTACATTTTGAACTTTTATAAAGATTAAAATATAGGTTTTAAACTTTTTACTTCGTTTCGCACTTTTGAGCTTAGAGTGTGGTTTAATAAATATATACTTATAATAATATGTAAACCGCGGCAGGTAGGTACATTGTTCGCTCTTGAATAGGCATTACTTTCACTTCTGGTAGAATTAGTGGGCCACTATTGCGATAATTATAGTATATAGTGTATAGTATATAGTTTTATGTTATATAGTTTTAAAACCCTGTATAGAATATTTTTCAGTTTATTTAAAAGTTCTGTTTGAGTAGGAAGGTAAATAAAACTATAATCTGCTGACGATAGATTACATATTGCATATTACATATTTGCATATTGCATAGTGCATTATGATATTGTCAGCAAATTGAGATATTATAATTTTTTTTATAAAAGAAATTTCATAAATTTAATTAGGTTATAAGGTCATCTTTGCTAACTAATTTTTCAATTAACATGTCGGTTTGTACATATCGAACGCTTCGTCCACATTTACAAATGCTGTAAATAGGTCTTTTTTGCGTTTCTTCTTGCTGATTTTTTTGTGTGAAATTCACATTATAATTATCAGTTATATATATATATATTGACTGACCGTCTATGTGCGAGCATAATTGTTGTATACTTCTATTGATTCAATAATTACAGCTTATTCCTTGTTTTTGATGTTGGATATCTTGGGAACAGTTGATTAAATTTCTATTTGCATGGTTTCCGTAATCTTAAAAGTCGAATCTGATAATTTATTATATTTATTAAAGTCATTAATGATACAATTCCAGAGAATATAGTTTTATCAAACTAGAATTTATCAAACTATAACTTATATTTACAACTTCTATCACAACTTTTAGAAAAGTAAGTTAATTAAATACTTTTATGAGAACAATTCCTACAGTTATAAATAAATGAAAACAACTGAAATTGCTATAAAAATACTCAATTAAAAAAATAGTGTATTACTTTAAATGAAATTTCTTTCAACAAGTTTAGCAAACGCAAACAACCGGACGGTGGCAAAGTAATATAAAAACATACCAGGTAGTTAAACGGAGCTTGCGCTATTTGTAACAATAAACCCTCGACTACATTGTAAATGAAAAAACCCGTATATCCACAATAGCCATTGATAAAAAAACGAAAAAAACAAAAAACAAAAGCACTCGCCACCTCTATTCAATAAAAGAAACGAGGAATCCCATTTACAAAGGTGTCTAAGCTCTAACCTCGCAAAACAATTCGAGCTTTTCGGCTTCAGGCAACATGTGCTCGGCACAAAACCGCGCGTTTCTGACCTTCTTCTTGCATTCTTTCTCCCTCGCGTCTTACATTCCGCATTACACTTCCGTAGCTCCCGATCTCCTTACTGCCGCGCATCGAATTTCAATTTACGCCCACTTTGGCTGCGCAACGATTTCTTCGCTTCCGCGCATTCTTCACTCTCTTCCTGCGCGCTTTCCGAGCAGGAGAAAGAGAGAGAGAGAGAGAGAGAGAGTCTAATGGAAAGACGGGCGCAACATTGCCGCGCGCTGAATTTTACGAGGGTATTTACATGAGCGCAATATTTTATGGGGCCACTTAATGCCAGGTCACGTTCCGTCCTCTGTGCGCCGCCGCTATACTATACCCTCTCCGTAGCTGCAGCGGTTCTGCCCACCTATGAATCAAAGCCCGCTTTAAAGATTTCTTTCTCATCCGCGGGATAAGGAACTCTCTTCCTACCTACCTCTTCCACCCTTCCTCGAACCAAGTGCTCAGAGTCTTCTATGCTTCTTCTTCTTCTTCTTCTCCTTCTTTCTGCGAATAACTCGACTTCCACTTTTACCGCGAGCCCGCGACATGCAGCGCGAGGTTCTTCAATCCTTCTTTCGTTTCTTCTTCTTCTTTTTTCTTCTTTTGCAGCGCGCTTTTTCAACGATCGGATGAGCGCCGAGGTTAAACCGCGTTTTCGTATTCTCCGGTTACTTGGAGCTCTGTAACGGTATGCTTGAGGAAACTGAGATTTCTTCAGATTTAAACGCTCCGGCTTTTCGGGCACTTAATTTTTTGGGGAGGAGGTTCTGAGGAGCTTTTTATGGTTTATTCTGTAATTGGGCGTTTGGGAAATATGTTCGAAGTGAAATATCAATATTTTAAGTTAATAAAATGGATAGTATATTATTAACGATTATTTAAAGTATGACGTTACAATATCAAAATATCTGTTAACTTTCATCATAAAAGGTTAAAAAAATTCAATATAATATACATATCGTCATATACATTTATTGAAATATTGTGATTCGATAAATTGCTACAAAAAAAAGATTTATTTTATGTTTCAAATTATTTTTAAATATGAAACGAACTCAAAAGCTTAAGATAATAAGCTCTTAAAGGTAACAAAAGATCAAACTGTTTTTGAAATATAAACGACGAAATAAAATATAAAAACTTAAGCTCTAGTGTCTCTTAATCTATTACATCCATTGAGCTATTAGGCGAAGAGCTTAACTAAAATATAGGTAAAGAGTTACCTCTCTGCAAAATTTTAGATAAATGAATGCAAATTTACTGTAGCTATCGTGGATCATAGGAAAACGATTTTTTTTAATTATCAAAATTTAAAAGGTAAAAATGTATCGGATTAAAATTCTAATAACTAGAAACTATAATATTTTTCTGGAAAATGTTATTTAACTAAAAGTTTATGATCATTTAAAGAGAACACGATATTTTTGGGTATTACAAAAATACGACTGAATGAATTTTAAATACTTTCACTCAAAAAAATAGATAATTTGAAGCTCTTTCAAAAATATTGATCTGCTAAATTAATTATTAATAATTACATTATGCATTATTTACTAAAATCCTGAAAATAAAAAAATTGATATAAAATAAAAATGAATCGAGACTATATAATATTATAAATTTAGAGAGGTCAAAAACTGGCGAGATCATAGCACGTGTAAACTGCCTCCCCAATCAAAAGCAAAACAAATGCGTGATGAAGAGTGCTATGGGGTCACCATTTTATTTTCTGTGGTGGGTATACTTTTTTTCATAGTACATAGGCTATAAATACCACTTTCGTGTTTTTGAGCCAGGAGAAAATGTGATATTTTCGGACAAAGACTGGTAAAAAATTATTTCCATACCACTTTCTCATAAAAATGAGTTCTCATAGATAAAAATTGATGATCTAGATCTTGAGAAATACATTTTTTCAATCACTGACACAATTATTAAAAAAAATCAGTCTTTTTTTATTTTAAATACCCCAAAAATATTTCTCACATGTTTAAAAAAAAAAAAAACTACTAAAGTCGATAGGCGAAAGATTTTTGAAAATTGAAATACCGAATATGTTTGATTTGAACAGAATACATCAAGTAATAAAAAAATTGATCCATTTATCCTTTTTCCCCCTTGTTCTAAATTTCCAATCCATCAAATAAATTGATACAGCTTTATTAGTATGCAGTGTTAACAGAGAAAACACTAGAGATGTTTTTAATATAGTTTCATGAGTTTACGTTACCAAATGTGAATCGATAAATTTAATATGAGGGATATCAATCTAACTCGCTATGCCCGCACAATCCTACAATTTTAAACATATTTCTTTGAAAACACATTCCTGCATTCATATTTCCAAATGCGATGATTCCACATTCATATTTTTAATGCGTTTCGTCACGTATAAACCATACAATAAACTTAAAAACTTACAGGTAGAATTTTATAGTATATGTTTTATTCCTAAAATACAATGAAATTCGACGAATTCAATGAGTTTTCTAATATGAACTATGCAAGTGTTCATTAAATTATGATACGAGAAGATATAGATTCATAAGAAACTGAGAAAAGCCTTAGATTTGGATTCAATAGTATTATACATTAACTTTTATGGTGTATAATTATTTTGCTAAAGAACAGTGTAAAAAGAAAGGATTAAATATAATCAAAAGTATGGTTTTACTTTTAATCAGTTTAAAAGAAAAATGATACTTTTGACTATAATTATTGAAAATTTGAAAAATTTATTTTTTACTATTTGTTTACTTTAAAATTAAATAAAGATTATTATGAAAATAATATTTCAATTATCCAAAATTATTTTTCAAACCTCATAGTTTATAAAGAAAAATTTTATATCAAGTGATATTAAAATCTGAAGCAAAATTTTGTATTATAAAATGGTTCTTACATTTTTTGTCATAAAGAAATATATAAATATATACAACGAGAGAAAATTCTGGTTTGTAATACCAGAAAGTTACTAGAAGGTATAGTGTCTCAAGTACTCAACCCGAAATCGCTG
>UELX01002274.1:0-32711 GCA_900480035.1 Eupelmus urozonus
GCATGCAGAGGCCCTTATTTGTGCATAGAAAAGGGATGGAAAATCGTAGGTTGTACAGTAAATTTATTAAAATTTTTTTTTTGTTCGAGTTTTTTTCAACAAAACATTCAAATTTAAAAAAAAATTTTCGAAATTTTTTAATTTTTAAAAAAAAAATTTTAAAAAATTTTTAATGCAAAATTTTGATTATTTTTGAGAGGCGGGAGGGAAATATCTGATCCCGCTGCCTAGAAATATTCAACTTGCCATTCATTTCTGATGCACGAAAAAAGGCCTTCATGCACGCGTTGAAAATTTTTAATTATCATATATCTATCTAAACATATCTCCAATAAAATTTTTTATAATATAAGTCAATCAGATTTTTTTATCAATATTTTCTTGATTTAGATTTCTATAAAGTAATTTCAGGCTTAGTGTGAAGGCCACAATTTATAAAAACCAATTAACAATCTTAAAAGATCATCCTTTTGTCTAAATCAGCTGTTTTTTAAACCCAAGTTCCATCCAACTACTAAGATAATCCGGCATCACATGGTCTATAAATCAAAACCAACCCTTCACCTTCCCAGCCCTCAAAAATCCATTTCACCAGCCCAAAACGTGACTTTTCAATCAAACCAATCCACATCCTCCACAACAATTGACCGTCCTCCCCGGCACCTTATCTCAGACGTCCTCCCCGAGTCCTCTCCCGTATCTCCCCGAATCAATCTTCGGAAATCAACACGCCCTGCAGCTCGAGAGGGCAAAAATAAATTCGCCCTCTGCTGGCCGTCAAGCTCGTCGCTGAAAACGTCCCTTCAACCAAAAATAACCAGCCAATCAAAAGCCTCCTCTCAAAAATCGGCGAATTCAAAATCGCTCATCACCAGGCGAAATCGAGAGGATCGCACACACTCGCTGTTTTCTGGGCGTGCTCTCAGCCGTCTCCGTGGCAAGCACGTGCGCTGGAGTCGCCGTCGTCGTCTGGCCGCCCGCGCTACGTATATACACACGGCTCTCCGGATCGCACACACACAAAGACAGGCTCGCGCTCTTATCTATCCACACGTAAGTATACAGACGTGTCCGCATGCGCTTTGGGGCTCTCTCTCTCTGGCGGGCGCGCAATCGATAGCCGTCTCTCTCTGCTTTTCGCTCTCTCTATCTCAGCAGAGAGAGCTGGTATGACGCACATACACCGGAGGGGGCGTCCGTGTATGTAGCTCTCTAGCAGCCCCCACGAGCGAGGAAGAGAGAGAGAGAGAGAGAGAGAGAGAGTAGCCCCGTGCGCGCTTGCGCGCCGACGGCGACGAGTCTGCGTGCATTCGCGCCCCGACGACTGCTGGCTCAGTTTTGACGTTTCCCTCCTCGCCGCGAGAAGCCGCCCTTGACGCAACTGTCTTCTCTCTCTCGGCCGCGAGGAGATATCCGCCTGCCTGCGCACCCTTAGTATATACACGTCAACGTGTGTCAATCAGCCCTCTCGCTTGCTCTCTGTCTCTCTGTGTGTCGTCAGCGCGCGACGGAGAGCGGCTGCGTCGCGATTTTCTTGTACACGAGTCCGCGCCTTTTTCGCCGTTAATCCTCGTCGTCGCGAGCTCAAGTGTGTCTCTCTGTGCGGATATAGGATCGGGGCCCGAGCGGAGGCTAGAAGCCGAGCGTATCAGCAGCAGCGATATGCCAGTCTCGTGACACGGCTCGCTTCGTTTACGACAGTCTCCTCTGGCTCGCTCGGCGCTGCTGCTTCTTCACAGCCTTCCAGACGTCGCCGTTCTCCTCTCCTCGGGAAGAGGAAGCTGCCGCTGCGCCATATCGTCGGCCTGCAAGCTCAGCGGAGCCGCGCGGACGGATCATCAGGGGTAAGTGTACATGCGCTCTCTGTGTGTGTGTGTGTGTGTATGCGCGCGATAATGAAAGTGCGTATAGAGAGAGCTGCTGCTCGGGGGTTGCAGCTGAGCTCGACGCTGCCGACCGGGCGCGACCTACAGCCCTACATTCGCGGCCTGCGGCATTTATGCGACCTAACCTCAACTCTATCCTCGCTCTTTCTCTCTCTTTGGTGACGGCCAGCTCTCTCGCTCGCCCCATTGCCATGTACACTGTATATATACACCCTGTACACGCAGCCACCCCCTCGCACACGCGTTTCCTTCCTTCCTTCCTATAGCCCCCGCGAAAGCTCGACGCTGCTGCCGCCGCTTCCTTCCGCAAGCTCTAGTATATCCTTACGTGCTCCGGAATTTTTGGACTCGCTCTCTTCTCGCAGCTGGAGCGGGGCGAGCTTTCGCTGCTGATGCCTCTATATAGTCACACACTCGAACGTGTGTAGGAATAAAAAAAAGAAGGAAGCAGCAGCGGGTGATATTCGATTTCGCGGCCACGAGAGGAGAGAGAGAGAGAGAGGGGCTATATATCGATTTTGCCGCGCTCGCTGGCCGCACACGCAATATACTTACACACATATGAGCGGAGCCGAGTGTGTGGCTGCTCGTTATAGCTGCCTCTCGGCTCTCCTATATATGATGAATGCGAACGAAAGCGAGCGTGCGTGCTTATGTACACCGCATCCTCGTCAACACACGCTCCTCGAACTATATACGCTTGATATCCGCTCGCCTTTTCACATAGTTCGACGTTTCTATCTTCTGCACTTGTACAAGAGAAGACACGAGGGATACGTGTTGTTGTTATTATTATTACGGCCGAGTATTCGCGATTAGGGCGATCAGAGAGTGTATATACGTCTATAGCCCGTGGAAAAGCGGGAAGAGCGGCCGTGTTTACACAGTGACGGGCGACGGCGTCTCTCTCTCTCTCCTTGAATCTCTCACTTAATTAACGGTAATCGATCGGCCGAGCGCCCACTGACCCGTTTCGCTCTCCTCTCTGTATATTCTATTCTCTGGCGCGAGAGCGCGAGAAAAGACGAGGCGCCGGAGCCTGTCGATCTCGCACAAAGGCCTTTTAACGATGAAAATCGACGGGAGAGAGAGAGAGAGAGGCGAATCTGTATAGAACGCCGATGTATAAAAGTACCGGGGTATATCAGTTTTATTATTAAACGAGCCGAGCGAGTCAAAGTTGCGTAAGGCGTGTATATCCAGGGGTTCGTGGCTGATTGATAAAAGCACGAGATTTATGTATATATACGAGCGCAGAGAGAGAGAGGCGAGCCAATGGCCGAATCTCGGCGCGTTATCGGATTGAGGAGGGGCGACGCGACTAATTTTTTGCGCCGCTGTCGCTCGGCCGTTTAGGCCAGGCTGACCTATCGACAAATGGATTAGTTCATTTCTGTATCGTTATGTTTATGGCTGGTCCAATGATGGCGAATTATAGAGGCGCTCCGGGTTAATGGCTCGCTGCTGCTTAATTGATAGAGGCTGCTGGGTTTAAAGTATATGTGTGTTGGATCGCGTGGCCTGTTGACTGTGAGAGATCTATCTTCCTCATAGAGATTAGAATTATCGCGTTTATGGAATGATTTAGTGTGGGGCTTTTATGGGGAATGCATGTGGGGCTATTGTTGATCGGGTATATGAACGAGAATTATGGGAAAAAATTGAGTGGCTGGATAAGAGTAATCTTTATTGTAATGTTTATCTTTTATTATAATATGAAGGTTTAGGGTATATATATATTTACGTCAAAAAAGTGTCATTAAATATTATTGATTAATTTGTGTACGAAATGCACATGATAAAGCAAAGCTCGTTAATACGGTCAATTTAAAAGCGTGAAAAAGTAATTTTATAGAGAATGTAAGAAATTAAAAGATCAGAGCTATAATTCAAAGTGAGTAATGAGCTCCCGAGGATTATTCAAATGCACGAGTATTAATTACGTAAAACGCAGTGTTTGTTTTGTAATCCAGATTAACGTCCCGGCTTTCGATCCGATCTATTTTACCAGTTATAAAAGATTCGCTCTGCCCACCGCCTCCCGGTCTCAAAGACAACAATTTTGCAAAAGATAAGCTCCAATTATCGCCGATGACCTTGCTAACCTCCATATTTTCGGCTAATTGCGATAAGCCGCCAAATCCACACACGAGCCGGTAATAAAACCCAGAAATCTTCTCATGTTCCAGGTGTAGATCGCTCGGAGTCATCCCCTGGAGTCTGCACCAGCAGAGCCGGCAAGCCTCCCAGCTCGGCTCCAGGAACACGAGGCGCGTCAGTCACCAGAGGAGCGTCAGCAGCGGCTACGGGCTGAGCTGAGCCAGGCACGGTGGTCGCTTTGCTAGTGGTGCCTCGCTACCAGGAGGAGGCTGTCGTGCGGGTCCCGGGTGGGATCTTGGCCGGATGTGATGTGGTGGAGCCCCACGGGGGGCCTCGGAGCGGGGGCCGCAGCGAGCTGCCCCAGGATGCGCCGACGTACGGGGCTCGGGTGCTCGTGAGGGCCCCGAGCCGGCTGGCCCACGGTGCGGCCGAGCTGCTCTCCGAGGACGAGGACGCGCTAGACAGGGCCGGGGGATGGTGTGACCTGCCTGCGCCGCCGTCGCGGCGCTCTCACCATCTGGGCGCCCGGTCGGCCGGCCGGCAGGGCGGTGGTGGCGTCGAGCAGCTGCTGCTCGACAGCGAGGAGGAGGACCTATCGCTGCCGCCACTGCCGGCCATGTCGAGGGCCGCCGCCGGCGGCGGGGGCCGCTCGCGTCACCCGGACGACGACTACATGGACCGGGACCCCCGGGATATGCGGGCAGAGCGCGCCGGGCATCACAGGCTGCTGGATAGAGAGCGGGACTACGAGCGGGATTACGAGCGTGATTACGAGCGGGATTACGAGCAGCGAGGCGATCCGAGGGAGAGGAGGCCGGAGACGCGGCACCATCATCACCGGAGGCCGCCGGTCGACGACGACTACGATTACGAGCCGCACTCGAGGGAGCGGGCAGGACCGAGCCCGGCGGCGCAGCCGGCTACCACTAGCTCCTCGGCGCTCGCTAATAATCAGGTGGGTCTTTTGTTGGATTGGCTATTGTTTGCGGGTGAGGCGTTGTTTCACGCTGGGGAATGGCTGGGATTGATAACGGTTATGAAATCTCGGCTGTGCTTGATTCATTCATAAAATGATAATGCGCCGGGGAACTCGCGACTCATCAAAACAAGCGCATACGGAATGTTTTCCTACTTTTTCCTCAAATACATATTGCGTTTGTTAATGTTAGGATTCAGGCCTTGGCTAAGCTAATGCTTTTTTTTGGAGCGATCAATGACGATTAATTTTTACGATAACGCGTTTAATAGTGACGAGTAATGATGATTTACATGTTCAATAACCTTTAGCTATTGTTATCGTTGGTAACAATGACTTGATAATTATTACGAAACCTGTTTACGCGGAATTAATGAGTCCTTCTGGGAATTAAAGAATCTATAATGAAATAACTCATTTAATGAGGATGTGTGCCAATCATAATAGCTAAGAATATCGAAAGGTTATACTCGAATTTTCGACGATTGGCAGTAGAGTTTTATTCACTCTCTGGTTTAAATTTAACTTTGTTAATGATAATGACAAAACAATTGGTTCAATTGTTAGTTATTTAAAATAAAGAATAATGTTTCTCAAGTAAAAGAAAAATAGAGCTACAGTAGTTTGGGGCTGAAATTCTTTGGAAAGTTCCGGAAATGCCTGAATTTATTCTGTCTATAGCAACTTTGCCAGACTTACTTTTTTCTTCTTTCCAGAAAAATAAAATAACGAAAAAAAATTCAAGCTAATCTTGCAATCAAATAGCTATTATTTTATTCATATAGAATAAAGTTATTCGCTGAAAGGTTGTTACAAGGGCTTGATCATGGTCACCACGATTATCCTATCAGTACTCGATTGGCGGAAGTAAATCTTTTTTTATTTATAGAAATCAATAAAATTCATTCATTAAATAAACTGCAGCGTATAATAATTAATTTATTAATAAATACATTGCACATTTTCTAAGCGTCAATTTATTCTAAACGATTAGCTGCGTCTGGTAACTCTATTAAAGTTATTTAAATATAAAAATCAATATTTAAAACTAAAAAGAATACATAAATATACTCAATGATATAAATTTTAATTTTTTTTAGTGTAAAAATGCAATAAAAGCCAACTGTTTTACCAAAACTGCATTGCAAAAGTTTATTTTTGATTATTATTATATTATATATGAAAAAATCTAAAAATCATTTTAATTCATCGTTAATATCATGCTACTTGATGAAACTATCTGCTAGGCTTAAAAATATAAAATTTTATGATCATAATTTATTTTTTGTTTTTTTATCACAAAATGGTGCTATATACCAAAAATAAAACAGTTCCTTTTTAACTACAGAAAATATATTCTATAAATAGGTTATAGTTGGCAAGTACTTATTATTAAAAAATATGTTCTTTAATAGCAAAAAATAACAAAAGACAGTTTCAAGCGACATGAATTATATGTTACCATTTATCACAAATCACAGTAGATTTTCGGGGCTAATATATAATTTCACATTATGAATAATATATAAAGAGTATTTTTAACGTGATCAAAATAGTGATTTTGAATGTTTTAGAAATAGATAGACAGACATACATGTTTGTCATTACACAATACCGTACAAACTTAGTATGATTATATTAGAAATTTATGCTTTTGAAGTATTATGCTAAAGCTGTTAACTCAAATTGGGTCAAAATAATACTTTATATTATTGAGTATATTTACTTATTACATTTACCAAACTTGAGTATGTATTGAGTTTATAAAAACATACCAAATCTTAATCTGAATAATAAATTTACACTGACTATGAGAATTAAGTTTTTTCACAAGTTTTTTTAAATAAAATAATTGGAATATCTCTTAATGAAATCAATGAACAAGATTAATCAGTTTCTGTAAATATAAGTAAAAGGAAATTTTCTCTCGCTAAGCATAGCTAATAGGATAAGCGTGATGACTATCATCATTCCCTGTTGATGATTTTATGGGCTTCTTACTAAATTTTCTACTTTGGAGACAAAGTTCTATATGCAAATTTTCTCTCTAAATTTAATTTTGAAAATTATTTTATTTTTGAATAATAGCAAAGTGGCCACAGCCAGACTACATTCACATTTCTCCGAGGCTTTCAAAAGATTTTCAGACCCAGACTTTTGCCTGATCTATGCCAAACCTATTTTTTACACTGATTAAGCTTTTTCTGTACTAAAAGTTCCGATATTGACCGAATTTACAATACGGTACAATCTGCATATTTATACAGAAATAAAGATGTTTATTTACGGAAAAGCTTCCCCATGCTATTTCAATTTATCTTCAAATTGTCACCCGAAAATGTACTGATTAAAATCCATTAACCAATTAGCCTTACCTTACTAGATTAAAGCCCGTGTTTTCAATTGAATTACCGAGCCAAAACTTTAATAATGGCCCATCTCTCGTACTATTTCCAGCAAATTACAAGAAAACCCAGATTACAGCCAACCCCATCCCAGCAATCTGAAAAAAGCGCCAGAGCACTCATTACCCCAACTACAAAAGCTTTATAAACCAAGCCAGACGCCAGGCCATAAAGCATCGGGAAAAGGCTCGGCTAAAATTTTTCCCTCGAAAAACAAGAACAAGCTAAGAATACTCTTGCACAGACGTAATTGCGAAGAATGGCAAGAAACGCGAGAGGTACACAGTAGTAGGAGAGCGGGCGGGCTGCGGATGACGAGAGGCCGCGAAGTTCGAGATTTACTGTAAGTTTCACACCAGCTGCTCGCGCATTTCACGCTCGAGATCCTTTCGGTGGACGATGCTAAATGGACAGAGTTATAGGTAAACTTGGCCAAGACTCCGAGACCGCCTGTATCCTGCTTGAAATATATTTATAGGAATAATGCACCGAGAGAGAGAGAGGGAGATTCGCATGAGCTGAGCAGCGTTGGGCGGCAAAGTAGGCCGGGTCCATTTTTTGTTTGTCTCCGCGAATTAGTCTTGGTCATTAATGAGCGCTGGGATTTAATTGCTTCATTGTTTTTGTGCTGGGTTAGACGCTGCTGGCGTGGATTGCGTCACGATAGAATATTCGGGTAATTGAATTGAGTCGTTTAATTTGAGAGACGTTGGATTTTCGAGCTGCTGATGCTGGGGGTATTGAGAATTCGGTGAGGTATTTGTGTTTTGAGATTTGCCGTGTTTTAAATAGCTTTGTTGGATGAGCTGGTGGTGGTATTGATTCTTTGGATGTGATTCGCGCGAAATGCTTTTTATATGAATCTGAATAAAGTACCGTTTCTTTTTATTAAGGTAATGTTTGTACTAAAAATATGGAAATCTGGATCACGGTATTTTTGTCAAATTGGCTGAGGCGAGCTACTCGAGTCATTCTTTTACCGCTGAGGATAAAATATTCTACTCGGGAGTATCAATCGTTATAATATTCGAGTACGGATTTTGATATAAATTTCAAATTTCAAAAATTTTTCAAAATAAAATAGTATCCGAGAAATTTGTCTTTCAAAATACGTACAGCAGCATTCCCCGATGAAATATTCATGAAAGAATTTGCCCGGCGATATTTTTTCCAATATTTTTGAGATGAAGGATATAATCTGCTAATGTACGTTTACTCTGGATTATTGTTTTGACGATCCAACCTCTGACGCACAGCAGACAATAGTTTTAATTTGATTATTCAAACGGCACTGGCCCCGAAGGACGTAACAATAAATCCAACATATTCCATAATCATTCTCCGACTTTCGTTCTTGAGAGATAACTCAGACACGCGAAAAGAAATCTCGTATTATCCAACAATTCCAAGCACCGTCTAAGCCCTTCCTCAGTGCTTTTAAAGTGCGCGCAGATTTACAAGTTTCGCGCGTCTACGCGCTTCAGAAATTGGATTTTACTTATTCATAAGGCTCTCGCAGGCGCGTAAACCAGGTAATTGTTAGTCTCTCCCGGTCTCGCGCTCCTCCCCCTTCTTAACTGCCTGCATCTAAACGACTCTCTCCAGATCGAACCCAATCATAAACCGTTACAACCCAAACTCAGGCGTGCTCCTCTCCACTCCTCCCCGCGCAGGTTTAAACACTCGGTAATGGGCAAAAAATTCCCGACTAATAACTCGGCGCATTGTCCATATCTCCAGTAACGCAACTCATCGGGCATAGACCCAAGGTCCGTCTCAGGTCAAAGATAAGCCGAGCCTCAAATTATCAGCGAGAGGCAGCGTGCGCTCTCGGGGTTAGGAGTAGGGGAGGGGAAGAAAAATGAAGTACGCAAGCACGCAACGATCCGCAATCTCTCGCGCTCTCCCCCGCCGCCGATTCGCCTCCTCCTCTCTCTCTCTCTGTGTGTCTGCGAGCGAGAGAGAGAGAGAGGAGCGTTGAGTTTCCAGGCTACTGGGACTCGAGCCGCGCCGCCGAGAGCGAAACCCGGTTCCGGCGAATATAGGTCAGTACTACCAAGCTCGCGCGCGCGAGCAAAAGGGAGGAGATAGAGAGAGAGAGAGAGAGAGCAGCTCTGGGGGAGGTTCGCTTTCTCTCCTCCCCGAGCTGCTGCGCTGCTGCTGCTGCTGCTCCTATATTCCCTGCTAACGGCGAAAACGGGTTTGCACATATCCTCGTGCGCTTCTTTTTCCTTCGCCTCCCGCGTCTCTCTTCTCTCCTGCGCGTGTACAGTCCAAATCGATGAGCGCGCTCTCGCTTCGTTATTTTATACACCGGAGGTATGCGTCTCTCTCTTTCTGGCTGTGTAAGTTGCTTTTCTCGTTTTGTTTCTCTCGAACCCTGCCGAAGGAATGTCTATGGCTGGGTTATGCGTCTCGAGCCTACGCGCTGCGCTAAGGCACCTCTGGATTTACTTTCTAACTTTCCGAGTTTCGAGCATTATATACGAAAACGAGCTGTCGAGCTGCTCGAGAGTGGAAAGCTCGGGAGAGATATTGTTTAACGAGCCATTGTTTAAAGAATATCAAGGGCTTTTTTGTGGCGCGAGCGGGCGCGAATAAATTTTCACTTGAAATGTAAATCACCGGCTGTTTTCTTTGGCGCGCAAGAGAGTTTCGACTTTTCTTTTATGAATTGTATTAAAGCTGTTTTTCGTAAGAGCCAGTTGAGCTAGACTTTGGTTGGATGTAGAAAGCTAATCTAAATACTTATCGGAGCTACTGCAATTACACTTTATCAATTACTAATATAGATAACGCAGCTGCTCTAATCGCGCTACGAGTACATGAATAAAAACTAATAAATGTGGAAATGGAGTTTTTTTTACAATTTCGACACTCGATCGTTCACGCAAAATGATTTTGCCGCACAGACTCGCTAAAAGCTCGAAACTAGGTCATTCGTAGCAATAATAAACTAATACAAGTATAAAAAAATCAAAGATAATATTCCGTTGCCAAGCCTCTCAGAGTACCCAGCTTATTCACGGAGCAAACAATCAATAAAAAGCATCGATACACCCCGATGTTTTCGTACCCTCAACAGCTCTCTCACAGTCGACTACAGCGAGAATCGCCTGCAGATCCAGCCGCGCGCGCGAATCGAAAAGCAAGCCGGATTTGCCGAGGCGCGCGGGGCCAAATAATCCTGCTCACTCGGCTGATATACAGAGCTAGAAGTCGCGTCTCGGATTCCACCCCCTTCCCCCCCGTGACCGCGCTGCAACGCTCGCACTTTTTCCTATTTCCTCCTTTTTCTATCCCGTCGACCTCGCATCCCTCCCTCTCTTCGTTTCGATCATACACACTTGAACACGTTCGACGCAGACGCTTTTTGTTACGCTACGTCCGTCCGTAAAATCGAAGAATCGACTCGCTCGATTCGTCTGCTGATTAAAATAGGAAATAAATGTTTTTCCATTGTGAGCCGCACGACTTTCCAGCTCCGGCCGCGCGCGACACGCGCTTATTTTCGCGCAAGCTGGTTGGCTGAATGGAAAGCAATTTGTCGAGGTGGCTAGAATTCATTGGGCAGAATCGAAATTTTATGCCGCTATGGCGGAGATTGCGGAATCGATATTTTTAGGATTTTTGCAGGCTTGGTTAAGGTGGGGAGATTTGGTTCTTAGCGGATAATTATTAATTTATAATTGCGTAATAGTGATATTGAGAAGGAAATGCGAACTTTCTATCTGCTTTTTGCTTTTTTGTATAATCTACAATTTTTTTTAACGCCTATTGCTGCATTTTATTACTTTAACCTACTGGTAAATTATCTTTATTATATATGATATAAATACGACGAGATAAATGTACTTCCTACTTTTTGTACGGTTTACTTTTTTATCTGTGTCATTTTAAAATGCTGTGGCCGACCACCAATGTGAACAAAACAAAATTATTCAGTAATAACAAGTTGTTATAACACGAGTGTACATCATGTAGGGAACCTTGTAGTAATCAACTGATATTCATTTGTAAGTCTTTCTAAAAACTATAAGATTATTTGTATCATTATTAAGGCAATAATCTAATCATATCGACGACTTCAAATAAAAAAGCTATCATACATTATGTGAAGTGAATTTTTGTAACAGTATTATCCGACTAGTAGACATTTGGAAAGATACCTTATCATAAATTGACTTCACAAGCTTCCGTTTGAAGTTACTTTCATTTTCCGAAAAAACCGTTCAATTAGAATAAGCCGGTATAGCTTGAAAAACTGTTTAATATGTAAATAAACCCTTATTAAAACTAATCGACCAATAAAAAATGAATTAAGGACCTCCTCATATTTAACTTCAAACAAACTATAGCTTCTCCGTCCTACCCGATGAAGTCAGACGTCACACACAGCAAACTCCATTAAACCGAAATGTAAACAACCCTTTCATAATAATTTTTCAAGCCCGTAACAACATTAGCGCATATAAATTGGCTAAAACGTACAGCTCGAGCTCAACCTGACCGTTTTGAAGTTCCTCCCTTCAATGTAGACACACGTCTGGCCGAAACGAAGACCATATACACAGACACGCACTCGCTTTTAAAGCAGGTAATAGAGAGAAAGAAAGGACTGAATACTGGCCAGTACAGCGAGCTTCAATGACAATACGCTCACGAGCGGAGCGAAGTTCATTATGCGTTTGAAGCTCGACAATGCGCCGAGGGGATGTATAACCAAGTTATACACGCCGCGCGAACAACAATGCAGGGCCGCGTTTGCATATGATTCGCAAAGAGTAGCCCGCCTGAAAAAACGTCTTCTTTGCAGGCCCTGGACAATGTCCGTACTTTTAGAAAAGCACAGACTGCTCATTCATGAACGAGCGAGAATGCGGGTATCGCGTTTAGCTCACGCGATTCAAACTCGACAAATTAATGCAAGAGGATTTGCACTGCAGCGCGCGCGGGCTCTATAAGAGCGGACGGCTCGAAAGTGCATCAGCTGCTCGAATCAGCAGCAGGATCGTAGGGTGGGGATGAGGCGAAGAAGAAGAAGAAGAAGCAGAGGAAGCAGAGGAGAGGAAAGGAGGTGTCTGATAAAAAGAAAAAAGAATTTGCGCACGGCCGACCTTGAGCCAGTAGGCAGCGGCTGAATGAAGTTGATTTTCTTTGGCGATAGGAAGGGGGGAGCGAAAGTCGCCATTAACGCAGTGCGCTTAGAGGCAAATTCAGGGCTTTGATGTTTCGCACTGATTGGTCAATTCATAGGCGATATACTGCCTGGCTTCCAGTATGTTTGCCCCGCGATATCTAGCCTCTAGCTCTCGCGCTTTATTTCTCTCTCATTCTTTTTGCCATTTATTTCAAAGTCAAGGGCTGCGCGCTAGTTTCTCCCCGGCACCTCCCCCACACACCGGCAGCCGAACGTCTTCTTCCTGGAAGCGCTCCGCGCAGCCGTAAATATAACGCGAGCGCACGCGGAATAGATCATAGGGCTCGTGTTTTTTTGTTGTTTTTCATTCGAATAATTTTTATTGATTCGGGCTGAATTCTTTATGAAATAATGGCCGGGTGTTATCCTTTTTGTGCGTACGCCGCGTGGACGGGGCGCACGCTCTGCTTAAAGTACCTACGTCAGGGTCGATCGGTGGAAAGGAGAGAAGAAAAAAAAAGGAGAGCGGACGCCGGCCGGGACTGAATAATATTTCGTCTCATAAAGATCCTAATGAGCGAGGCCCCGGGATTATTTAATGGTGCGTATATAGATGTGAGCGTAAGCCCTGAGAGAGAGAGAGAGAGAGAGGCTCGAAGCCAGGGCAGGTATAAAAGCTAAGAGAGAAAGATGGATAAGCAAGAGAGAAAAGGGGGATATACAGCGGGCGCGAGGTATGCCAACTCGCGCCCAGGTATGTGGTTTTCAGAGAGGAGAGCTGGCTATAGTTTGTACTTTTCTATAGTTCAACTTTGATAAAAATACCTTCACAGAGAGAAAGAGAGGAGAAGAAGAAACCTTTTATAGCGTCATTCGCTCTTTTATGGCCGAACAGGATTTTTCGTATACACATACTTCGCACATGAGCGCCACTTTATTTCCTCCCTTCGGCTTTTATCTGGCTGCTCTTTACCGAACGCCGAGGCGTTAGAAAGTTTAATTCGCCCGTTTTGTTTTTAAAAACGTGGGACCCCGGCCTCTGCACGAAGAGAAGAAAAAAATTAATCGTTTACGTAACGTTTTCTTCGACCCGGGGCCTGGGTAATTTCCAAATGTACCCGTAGGAATTTTTTATTTCCACGCGTCTCACGTGCGCCTGCGTGTGTATATAGGCGTGTATAGCTCCGTGACAGCGGATCCGATGAGATATATAATTCTCCCATTATTGCTGCGTTCCAGGCATGCATATATACACTTGCGAGAGCGGTACTTTCCAGAGAAATTATCTCTCCCGACTTACCCATCAGCTTTTGATTTTCTACCTCCGTGCCTTTCTCGTCTTTCCACTATTACCATTCCCGCGCGTCCAGCTCTCCCGGCTCGTCTTCCTCAAAATTCTCCCAGACAGGTAAATATCGAACAGGTACGCGTAAGTATTAAACTCGTCGCGCCACAAGTGCCCGGGCTATAAGCTCCGCGGAGCTAAGCCGAAGCAACGAGCCACCTGAAGCGAGAGGATTGCCTGGGATGTAGATATATAGACTCGCGCGCGAGTGAGCCCCAAATGCGTGTGATCCTCTCGGCTGATTCCTGTCTATATGTCTAGGCCGTGCTCGTATAGAGCGAGTATTCGATTTCAAGATGACACATGCAGTTAACATTTTTCGAAGAACTTGCTCTCTCGCGAATGCCCGGCTGATCTTCGTCTGCTGCTCGCGTGCGAGCTAGATGTGATATGTGGATACCTGCATCTGGCAGGATTTCTAAAGGCCCTCCGCCCGCCTCTACTCGATTATGCTTTTTACTAGAGCAAAAAGTCCCTTGATTCAAGGCTGGAGATTTTGATCGATATGGATATATTTTTCGAATCTTTCTCGCTTGATTGACTTGTAATTGATAGTTGTATGTTTTTGTTTTTTGGATTTGTTGCAATGAATAATTAGCGAAATTCCGACAGTGGAAATAAACTTAATTGGATTTGGCCTCAATATGAAGAATCGTATATTAATCATATTAATGAGGTAGTTTAAAATTTTACATAAGCCAAGTACAATTTTAGGCGGAGCTTGAACGCTGGTTTCTCGTATATTTGTATATCCATTATAGATCCGATGGATATTTAAAATTTTGAATTCGAATATTATTATGAATTTATTACGTCTGGCAACGTTGTTTTATGTACTCGAGGCGTATTTTAAAACTGTACAGTCTTCAAAATAATTTACGTGAAAGTGTTGCGACAAACTTTTTTTTGAATATTCATGAACATTCGAAATTTCACTTTTGAGTAAGGAGAGATATTTAATGTAACCATCTTATCAGAAACTATTTATTTTAGGTAATAAAAAATTTATTCATAAATGCTTAAGAAATTTGTGTTCAATACTTTTACTTCATTCAGAAAAGATAATCTTTTAGTTTTTAATAAGGTCTCCACACACTACTTTCAAAAGACATGTTTTAAAAAAAGATGAGGCTAGCCCGCCGAGATTCAGATCAGTCATTAATGACACTCACTTAAGATATCCGTTGACGGACGCCTTAAGTTCTTTCTCTGTTCTCTCTGAAAAAAACATTTTTTGTCATTAACATTTTCTACCTTTAAAATAATGAAGCACGAAAATGATTGGTAATAAAGTGCACAAAGTATACACGATTCAAAAGTATATAATGCACCATATTCGTGGAACTGATTTCATGCAAATATCGACAAACATTTGAAAATGAAATAGCTACCTGTTACCGCTGTCTGCAGTCCTCCACATATAAGAGTCTGAAATCATCGAAAAAATGCAGATACCAGACCAGCCCAAAGCGCAACGTGCAATCCGTGAAAGGGAAATTATATCGATTTCGGTAAGGTCTCTCTATCATCAGGCCTAGCAAAAAATGTCCGAGCAGTGGAGACGGCAGCAATACGAGCGGCCAATAGTTATTAATTATTCTTGCGAGAGAAAGAAGAGGTAGCAGTAGCGGGAGCCGGTCAGAAAAAAGTAATTGCATAGCGCATAATAAATAGAAAAATAATTAGGAATTCAAAATGGTGAGGAGGAGAAAAAAGGAGGAGAGACGAGGAGAGATGGCAGCGGAGAGCAGTGGAACGGGTCTGAATTCGGAGAAAACGATATGGTGCGCCTATACAGCCACGCGAGAGAGAGAGCGGAGTAACGCTAAATAAAAGCGGCCGGGCAAAGAATAAAAATAAAATCAATGCTCAAGCGCGAGGAGTAGATAAAGAAGAAGCTAGAACGTTAAAGAAGAAGGAAGTACAAAATAAAAAGAGAGCGATCCTCGCGGCAGGAGCGGGGAAAAGAACGATGCGAAGGAGAAAGAGGAGAAGTGTGCATGGAACTAGGAGGAGGGAAAAGAAGTAGGGGAGTCCAGAAAGAGAGAGAGAGAGAGAAGGAGCGCCGCCGGTCAAACTGGTCACTTTCATAAGATAGTTTTCTTTCTCTCTCTCTCTCTCTCTCACTCTCGCAATTTGGCGCGCGAGCGGGGCATAAAGTAACGATGGGCGAAAACAAAGGATCGTGTTCGACCAATCATTGCATTATTCATGCGTTTCTAGCAAGAAGCGCCTCGTAAGGCGCTCTGCGTCTCATGTGCGCCTTCTTGTTCTTGCCCTCGAGACTCGTTCCCTCCTCCTCTCTCTCTCTCTCTCTCTCTCTATTTTTCTTCCTGCTCCTTTTTGCATTCGCCTGCCCGCTGCCCCCGTCATTTCTCTTGGATTTTCGTCTGAGCGGGCTTAGCCTCGTCGTCGCGTTAGCATATCTACACGCGCCTCTAGAAGCTGTAATTAGGCAAATCCATACGTTGCCGATTCTCGCGATCCTATCTGATTTAATATTTGAGCGGATTCGTGAGCAAAGTGTAACAGCCGGTCCGTTAGGCGGACGGAAAAAAACTGGCCGATATGTTTGGTCAATATCGTCCGGTTCATTAAAATTTCTAATGAAATGTTGAGTTTGAATTTTTATCCGAGCCAGGAATAACATTTTATCTTATTATCGTAATGGAAAATAAACTAAATTGATTCTCGGCTTACATTATCACGTACGTGTTATTACAATGTTAATGCAGTAGTAAATTCCGGCAAGGGAGTGTATTTTTCTTCGACGTTCAGAAGGACTTCTCCTATCCATTTTAGAATACAAGAATTGAATAATACTCCAAGTCAAAAAAAAAAACACGGGATGGCTCATTCTCACGCTTGGTGCGCTTTTGAGAAGCGCAGGATGACTCGGCTCGAAAACCTTGAGCATCTCTCCCGAGAGATAAAGTATAAAAATGAAGCAAAACGGAAGATGCGCTCGTGTATAGAGAGAAAGAGAGGATAGAAGAAAAAGAAGAGACGTGAGAGGGAGAAATCAAAATGCCAGGAGAGTTGGCAAAAGGATCACAATGTAGGTTGCGGCCCCCGGCCTTTTTACGTGTATAAATGTAGGTGAGCCCTGATCGAGGAGTCGCGCTTTCTAGGAAAGCGATGCTCCTGAGAAGAAGATAGGGTCGACTCGGCTCCATATTTATATCGCGCCGGGGCTTTTGTGCTGCTAAAAAACGCGCTACTTGGCGCAAGAAAGGGCCATTTTGCGATATTAATTTTCGCGACTCGCTCGAACTTAATGATAGTGCTTTAGATAAGGTGGCATAAATTTTCATACGTCCTCCCTTTTTCGTTGATAGAAAAAAATTTTTGCGCTCAGTGTTCCAGTTTTTCAAAGATTCAAAGCGCTTTCCAAAGTATATTTTTGAGAACCCAGAATCATCATCTGAGAGAAATTAAAAAGTACATGTATAACGTACAATTTTTAATAAAAATTTTTTCAAAATTCTATTTACCAGGAATCGAATTAGAAATACTTCTAACAGTAGTGACTTTGTAGTTTCTGCTAACAACTAATGCTCTTTTTTCTAAGCCTGATGTTTGTGCAAATGCGATTAATGCTTTGAGGAGTTTCTGAAGCTACCAGATAACGTTAGTACAAGTCTCAATCAACTTGTTCAACAATAAAGTTAACAGATTTAATTCTCGTAAACTGAATAAATTTTTTTATTAATATATTTTATCAATTTATGATCTTTGAGGATAGTCTTTATTAATTATAATTAAAAAAGCATTAATATTTTTTATACGAAAGAGGAACCGTATATCCCAATAAAAAGGATGCTCGCAAAGCTCGATTAAAAGGTGAGGCGAGGTTATAGGCCGCAGAAGAGCCAGAGAGCAGGCTTTTATTTAAGCAACGACTAGGGGCCCCACGACTCCGAAATTATGGTGCTCTTATAATCGTAGTAACGCTGCAGATGTGAAAGTTTATCGGCGAAGATTAATATCGCCCGTCCCGAAGTAGGTCGCGATAATTTCAGCTATAAATCCAGGACCAGCGCGCTCTAAGAGAGAATATAAGAAGGATGTATACTTGAAAGTTTCGCCTAAACGAGTTCATTGTTCTTATAAGTATTTCGAAATATTCAACACATCCTCGTTGTAGCGGTTACTGTGTGATACGCATGCGCGCGCCACAATGAAATCAGGCTCATTGTTTCGCTGCAACTCACACTCAAGTTCTATACGCCCGGCTAGACCGTTAATTGTACATTTTCAAAGTTCCAAGGCGTAGATGTCCGCCATCGAGCGAGCTCAATTTGTCAGTGAGCCACTCGGGAAAAATAAATTACTCGGCAATAAAGTTTGTTGCTTAATCAAAAAAGTAGAAGGGGATTAGTGATTTAATTATAGTTTTAAATAGAGTATATCGTTTATACGGAACTTTTAATCTTTGTATTTTTTGCTGCAAAATAAGTCAATTTGAAATAAACTTTGTTCAAATTGTGATAAAATTGTTCTTTTAGTTACTGACTAGTCTCAAAGAGCACACTTTACATAGGTTTATAGGTGAGGTCACCAGTTCGTACCTATATTTTAGCATCCCAGATTCAATTCGACAATAATCGCAATATCGGTTTTGTGACGGAATTTTTAATTAGAATTGTATGAGTAAAAATTTAATTATAGCTACATCTAATTTTTGGAATTCATTATCTACAAACGAAGACCTAAGTAGTTACGATAATTATATTAGTAATAACCCAGTAGAGATCGTAATTATAGAGCAAATTCAATTTCCAATTCAAGTTGGCATGACTGAAATAATTGAATAAAAAAGTTTGGACGAAAAGAATCTTTATTGACTATGAAAAGTACGCGGTATTATTGTGTTGTTGTGTTCTTGTTATTTCCAAAAAATCCAAAAAATCCGTTACGATAAAAATCTAAGTTTAAATCTTTCAAACATTTGTTTGTAAAAGCAATAATTTTTACCAAGCTGCACCATAATTTTTGGATAGACAGCGATGTGTCTAACAGTTACGAGGATTAGCTCAGTCATTTTTGTAGGAAAATTCTGTCTCTATACTCCTACGTTTCTTATACTTTCTTTAAGAAAGTATACCATAAATATTAAAAGATTTGTTACAGCATCACGTATTTGTACACGTTATACCACAAAAATTATGACAATCCACGATTCACGTTTTGGCTAGGTTCAGTCCCAATTAACCCTCTTAACGCCGCAAACAACTTGCCGTAACATTTCAAAACAGTTGATAATTTAATTAACAACCAGTACGTTTATGCAATTACACCACGATAATCAAATGCAATCTAGCTAGCTACCCAACTTCCCAAAACGACCTAAAAATACTACAAGACCCGAATAAACAGCGCCGAGATAACCGTTTCGTTTCCGTATCGCTCATCGCAATACGTTTTCGCTCCGCCGCGAGCATCTTCGCAAATTGAAGAGGCAATCGTTATTGCCTCGTGGAAACCGGCCCGTCGCTCTGCTCTATAGGTCTCAGCGTCTAGAGAACCCCGTTAAGATGGTATACCGATACAGCTTCCATTCAGCCGTATTCACCCAAACGTTCCTCTCTTTCGATAGTTCAAACGGTCCGGTGCGTATATAACAGCGCATCCGACGCGGAAATCACGACTCGCCGATTTTTCAAAGCTCGAGCTTGATGTATCGTGGCCAGGTGCGAGGAATTTACGAGGTGGAATGGTATGTGGACAAAACTCGATCATCAATTACGCTAGCCTCCGCCGAGTCGCGATTACGCGTTGTTTGGCGGAAGAGCAGTTTTATGCGAGAGTAGCCGATCGATCCGCGGATTATGCGAGTCCAGATAAGTCTAGGCGCATGAATGCATGGAGATAATGCTGCTAAAGCCATTGGAGTGATAAGTTAGATCAAGAGAGGCGGAGGCGAGCTGCATTTTGAGCCGGTGAATCATCTTGTGTGTTTAATTAACGTCGATTGTGTCGCTGGGGTCTTGGATGTTTGTTGGAAACTTGTAATTGTATGTACCTACTGTGTTGTAATCGAACCCTTAGTTGTATCGAACGTTTTTGGGAATGTGTATTTAAAACACGATTAAACCTAATAGTATACATGGAACAATAACCCGTCTAAAATACAGAGGCGCATGCATTTGTTGTGTAAGCCCCCGCTTATTTGTCGAAAAAGGAAAACAATTTCTAAGGATTTATGGCAGTCACGAGGAGACGTAAAAAGAAGCCGGAGCTGAATCGAGACGGAATGTTCACCTGACTTTGCTATCCCGAAACATGATTTAGTGCAGAGTCGCGCTCCTCTCTCGCCTCCTAAACACAGCGCACGAAATTAAACAAGAGTCGGCCGCTCAAACTTTTATCAAACCGAAAAAAAGACGAGGTAAAATTAAATAATTCATCGTATAGAAATAGCCATAAAAAGCATGCGCGCGCGCGTTCATCTATAAAAGAGAGCTGAAATCGTGCAGTGTGCCTCGGCTTTATGGATTATACGCGCCGGAGCCGCGGGAGCAAGATTTAAAAGGTTAAATACACTGGTTCCTCGCTCCGCGTAAATAATTCGGTAAGCCGAGGCGGCGGGCTCTGCCCCGTCGTAAATCGGGATAGTTCGTTTTCTGGTTATTAGGCTGCGTCCACAACGTACAGCCAGTCTGCGAGCGCTTCCTCGGCGTGCGCATCACCGATCAGGCAAAAAACTAGCCACTTGTTCTTTGTCCACCTCGAAAAGTCCCGCGTATTCGGGAATCGGCGCCGTTGTGAAACGACCCTTACAGTCACGTCGCTTTTTATTAAGCTTATCCGCGCTCGCACACAGGACCTGCCTCTGAGAGAAAGGGAAGCGTGCACGGAGACAGACAGAGAGGGACGGAACCAGAAAAAAAAGAAAGAAGAGAGAGAGAGAGTCGGGACGTAGCGAATAGTAACCAATGCTCCCGGCTAATAAAGAATTTATGGTCCTCGTTACCGGTACGGTTTCTACGAATTAACGTCGATTACAGTGTGCGGTTCGAAAATGTAAAAACTAGATATAGGAGAGGCCCGGGCCTCTCTCTCTCTCTCTCTCTGTATATACCCGCGCACCGAAACCGATTAAGCGAATTCATGAATAACTTAAAAACCGTTTCGTCCTCTACACGCACGCATACCTACGGAACACGCACACAGGCACCTGGCTGCGCGGCTCTCGTCGTTAATAGTGCGACCGCACTATGGGAGACACTCGGCACGACAGTACTTTCATGAGTGCCGAACAACACCTCTTTTTTTTCTTTTTTCGTTTTTTTTTTCTTTTTTTAATTGAAATAGCGTGTATTCGCTCATTATCTTTGTGCTCCTTTGCTTTTTATTCAAAATTTTTAACGGTTTTGAGGATGGATTAACAGACCATACGGAAGCATTGTTTTGTAATGGCAATAATGATTGATTTCGGCAAAATTACAATCATTTTTTTTCCGTTCACGGAATTCATTTGGAGGATTTACAGTTAGTTCGTATTTGACTGATTTACTGTGATGTATGAACTTACGTGATCGTTTGAAAATCTTATAAAATTCTAAAGCCGACGCGAGCGCCGGATCTGATATAAAAGAAGATACTTTCTTATAGATCAGTTGACGAGATAGCGTATATTTTAAAAAAACTCAGCACGAGAAAACGAAATCGTTTACGTGAAATTTTCGGATTTCCAATTCCCAAAGATTAGAAAAACCATATTATATACAAAATAACAGCGACTGGTTTTAATGTTGACGATAGGAGCCGGCGCGCAGCGGTAAAAAAGGCGCCGATTTAATGAGCCAATTTACGTTTCGATAATAAATACGTAACCATCGCTGGGCCGAGCGTTGCTTGTTGTCGTAAACAGGCGGTACACGCACATCCGCAACATACGCATGAGCTGTTGGAATTAGCATACGAAATTCTGGTTTGTGAAATCACGGCTCCTACGATTATTGCTTTAAGAGAGAAAAAAAAAATTTGTCGCCATTCCAATGCATCCTCCATAATGAAGCAATAAATGGGTGGGTAAAGAAAAATAAATTTAGCGTGCGCTCATATAATCGTATTTTTGAATTCTTGCTCGGCATGATTTATCGAGGAGACACAGTTGCAGCTTACAAGCATTATTTAATCTGTTTATAATTTAAATTATTTATAATGAATAATGAAGTAAAAGTTTAGTTTTCAACTTTCGAATCATTAAAGAAACACGAAAAATTTAGCCGCACAAGCCGCGCCAATTTATAGCTCTTTTATTACACCGGTAGCCAATATACCATATACTCTCAAAGCATTATTGAATCTCGCATCTTGAACGTGCACAATCTATTCCTTAATATCGAGCTCACGAGCACCCTTTGCTTAATCTCGCGAAAAAAAAACGTTTCCCCGCGCGTTGCCTCGAGCGCGCACGTGCACGCATCTCTTTTGCCACCCTATACGCCTATTTATCTACACACATACACAGGAGGCTCTCGAATTACGTCTTTGCAGTTGCCGGGGCACGAAGGAGAAAGCGAAGAAAAGAATGCAAGGGTAGACAATCGCCTTAGCGAAATTAATAGGCGGAAATGTATATAGAGCGCGACTCGTTGCGACGAAGGGCTTAATTCGAGTCCTCGGGCCCGTTGAGTTGCTTTTGCGGATCGTCCAGGTGTAAAGTGTGTGTGTATTGCTCTATGTGAACGAGGGCTCGAGAAGCCGCGCTATGGCTTTCGTGATGCGATGCGCCATATGTCGGCTGGGTATATAAGTAGGCGATCACGCGAGTAGGTGCCTTTTTCTTGGGCTCGCTCGCTAATGTTGCGCGCGGGGATTAGCTCTTATTTCTGGGATCCAAAGGATGAGCGTATATCCATAATGCCTCGGTAACTTTATCGTCGTTGTTCCGGTATCGATTTAACGCGGGGCTCATTAATCAAGGGAAAATAATGGCCGGCTGTATAGCGGGGAGATTATTAAATTCTCGCAGTAACGTACGTTTGGTTAATAAACATTGGTTAAATTAGTTTATACGCTGCGGATATTAAAATTTGACCGCTACTGCGGGCAATCGATATAGAGCCAATTTGCCAGAAACAAAATCAGTTGAATAACTAGCTCTATCCTCGAACTACACGCGAGCATTACGCAACTGATTATAAAATACGCGCCACTTAATGATGCAAATCTTCCTATCGACGCGTCGATTCAGCTCACGTCTGCATCAACACCCGCGTACAATTTCCTTACGAAAATTCATCAAAAAAAGCTCAAGATCTTGATTAAAAGTTGCATCGGGAGCAGAGAGGCGCGAAGATAATGCAGAGGCGTGCGCGTCCGCTGTACACTGTATTCGAGGAGCGCTCAATATCGAAAATGGCCTCGTCGCGTAGGCCTTAATGGAAAATTGAATAGGAGAGTGGCTATCCGAGAGGGAGAAGCGGCTCCACGAAGGGGTTGAGTGAGGAGGAAGAGAGAGAGAGGCACGCGCCAGTGACTCGGAAAGCATCCCTCCATCGATCCTACTCTCGCTCGAGTCTCCGCTTATAAATGCTGGCCACGAGCTCCCTGCAGCCGCGCCAGCGGCCTTCTCTCCCTCCCGATGCTTTTCTAATTACGTCTGCCCCCCGTCTATATAACTCGCTCTCTGGCTCGCGCATCTTTCTATTTTATAACAGGATCCAATTCTGAGGCTACTGTTACGAGACGCGCCGCGATGTATATACCTAGAGTCATACAATAGATGTATGTACTCGTGTGTGGATATATATGCTTTGCTCGTCGTGCGAGCTGTATATATGTTGCTCATCTCGAGATATGAAGAGCGAGGGAGAATATTAAAAAATCATTAAGGAGCCGGGCGAATATATATATCGGGGCCCGAACAATTTGTAACTGTCCGGGGAATAATAGAGCGAAAAAGGCGCGCGTCTAGGCCGCGAAAAAAAAGAGAGCCACAGGGCCGCATTCAATGGAGAGGTGATTATTTTTTAGGCGAAGGGCACATATATATACACACCAGCGGCGCAGCAGCGTAAATAAAAGCTAGAAACCGGAGGCGAGCAATATAACGGTATGCGCTAGAGGAGCGAGGGCCGAAAAAGGTAAAAACGAAATGGAGACGCGGCGCGAGAACAAAGATCGCCTGGTTTCTCCGTATACACTCTCGCATATATACGCACTTTCCTGGCCTTGCGCTCGCTCTCTCGCGTTCTGCAGCTACATAAATCTAAGAGCCACATCTCGCTCTCTCTGTGTGAGTCCGCTCTTTGTTTCTCTAATCGTGCCGCACGCGCGCCTAGTATATATACCTGTGCAGCCCCGGCTGCGGCTCTCCAATTGTCCGCCGGATGAAATTACGTGGAGAGGAGCGTACCGATTTTTCAGGCTCGCTCGTAGGGAGGATTGTATTGTAAGAGCGGAGACTGCGCCTAATTTTCACCTTTCCCATAGAGCAAGAGACTGGGGGGGAATAATGGGGAAAAAACGGGACGAGAGAATGGGAGGCTCGTTATTCCGGGGTGGAGGCACTTGACGCGCCGGAGACTCTCGCTGTGTCTGCGCCTTTCTGGTCCATGGGTGAGCTTTTGTGAGAGCGGATGTGGAGGCAAGGTATAGGCGCAGGCACAGGTGGATTGCCCCTGTGTGTATATGAGGAGCGCTTGGTGCGGAGCAAGTGTCTGGTGCGCCGAGGGCTTCTGCCGATTTTTTGCGCTGTGTGATGCTGATGAAGGATGGGATTGAGGGGTGGGTTGAGTGGAAAGTGAGAGGATGGGTTTTGCCTTTTCTGAGATTTTGGTTGATCAAGATTTTGACTGTTATGATTGTGAAAGTCATTTCTAAAAAGCCAGGAGGAAAACTATAAATATAGGTTCCAATTAATATGTCTTAATTTAAAAAAATAATCGCATTTGGTTAGGCCCTAATTGTAACTTTCAAATATTAGGCCAGACCAATTAAAATTTAACTCCCTAAATACATCACAATATTCTATTTAATAACACTAGTTAATATCACAAAGCTCTATTTCCATCTTTACAAAGAATCAAGCTAAAACAGTGCGCGTAAGCAAACGTAACTACAAAACTACAAAGCTACCTTCCTCAGGCGTCGTAAAAAGTTACAGCATTTGCTCAACACTTAACGAATCAAGCTACCAAGAGCCCAGGACACGGTAGCCAAGAGCACGAAAATCCCGGCTAACGTCAAACATGCAAAGAGCGCCCGAGTGTATTTGCGCCCTTTGTCGCAAGCTCCTCGTTCGTTTGTCTTTTCGTTAGCTCACCCCCTCCCCTAAAATCAAAGGACCTTCCCAACGACGATTTCCGGGGGATAGTCGCGCAGACTTTCCATTCTCTCTTTTCCGAAATCCGAGCTGAGGGGGGGATAGAGCACAGCCTTGGCACGGCGCCACTGACATTTGACTTTTCAAATTCTACTCCCCGGCGATTAATCCGCAGAGCGGACGGGAGCAAGGATAATGCAATATGCCGCGAGAGGAGAAAAAAAGCAATTTGGGCGGCCGTCAGATGGCGCCTGGCCGCTGCGTGACCGGCTCGCATTATGGCTCTCTCTCGAAAAATTCAAATTCGAGTGTGCGCGCTGTATCTCGTATTATACATGGCTCGCGGCTGCTTTTCTACCGCTAAATCGTTTTGATTATACTCATTACGCCGTCGATCTCTCGGGCTCTCTCGTGTATATGCGCCGAGGCTTGTAAACAGTCGGGCTTTTTCTTCTTTCTATATTGCCCGGCGCGAGAGCCACTGTTCTAGGAAATCTGGCCCTCAACTGCCGGGTATTACTCTGATACAGCAGCGATCGGCAGCATCAATGCGTGAGGTCGTGAAAGAATGCGCTTTTGCGCGCCTGGATGGAAGGTTGTTAGAGCTGCCTGCGTTTATTGGCTTTTTATGGTTGATTGGACGAGTTGGATTGTGGGATTTACATGAACAAAAATTTACGTTATAATTGAGCAGTTTGTACATATTGTTTAAACGACATGTAAATTTATAATTAATATAGTTTAATATTGTTGAAACTAAACTATACATCGTCGCATGAAGAAAAATCGTTTTTCAAAAGTTACCTAAACGGCACGGTTTATCGACGACACGCCGCGCGCGCGCTTACCGATTAAACCTTTAGAGCAAATTAGTTTTTAATTGCAAACCGCGCTCGGTAATTGCCGGCGCTTATCAGCGTCCGAGTTATCGAAAAAGTAAATAACGAACACTAGAAATTTATCATTGAATTTCAAGATAAATTCGTTTTACTCCTGCGTTAAACGCACACACAGCGACTAGTAATCGATCGCGCTTGCCAGACAGTTCTTACACACGAATCGCTCCCTTTCTCTCTCAGCCCGGCATTTAATCCACTTTTTCCCCTTATTTCGTAGGCGGCGCGGGCCAGCTGCACTATCGCCGATAACAGACCGATACACACACGCGCGGCTTTAATTGTGGAAGCACGCGTTTACCTGCATTAACGCAGGCAACTTTCACGAGAGTCATATCGATTTCGCCGGCGTTCGATTTTTGCCCGGCTCTCTTTTGAAATTTCCGGCCCCGGGATTTATATACACGTATACATGTATGCGCAAATGCCCGCGACTTGCGCATTGCCCCAGACTAAAATGCGCGCGGACACAGAGCGACTTGCGACACGCAACGGGCGCATGTCGCTCGCGCACCGAGCGATTATCGGCTCGCTCTCTGACTCATTTGCGATTGTAATTAAAGGCCCCCGTGCTGGCGCGCGCACTCTGTGTTTTTGCATATATACCGTGGGCCTAGCTCCGGCACTTATGCCTATTCTAATCGCGAAAAATTCGACGATTTATGTCGCGCGTCTGATGCAATACGAGCGCGCGCGAAAACAATTCGACCGGCCGCGCGTTACGAGGCAAAAATTCAGCAGTTGTTTGTGTACGCGCTGCTTTCTAAATCGGCTTTTGACGAACGAAAAAAAGCACGCGTACGTAGAGCTGCGTATACGCGGAACTTTGGTAGTTTAGCCGCAGCGGCAGATGTTTATTTAGCATTTTCCGCGCGCTTCGTACCGGGAAAAGCGAGCCATGAGAAAAGGGAAACTGCAGGAGAATTGAACCTGACGGCGCATAAGCGCGCATTTCACGGCTGCAGCTAGAGCGTTTACCGGTCACGTACCAATGCGCTCTCTTAAACTGCGTGTAAGCTCTCTCTCCCTTGCCCCGCTCTGCCCTTTGAAAAATCATTTTCCTCACGGAGAGAGCCGCCGCTGCTCTTTCTGTCTGGAAACAGTACAAATGTGTGTGTTGCCGGCCGAAACGGGGAGAAAAGCTACACGCCCCCGCACGTCGATAGTTTCTCGCTGGGCCGCAGGCTGCACGATTCTTTTCCTGTGTGTGTGTTAGCGCGATAATCTGTGGAGTGCAGTGCGCCTCACGATTTCGCATTTTCCGCAGCTTCGCGTGACTTTTTATAATGCCGCAATGAAAGGCGACGCTGCGCGCACGTGCACACGCCAACTTTGACCGGCGAATTTTCTTTTGTGTAATGACTGTTGAAAAAGTTCTCTCGCAGAGCTTGTTATGCGCGCGCCTCGAGACGTTTCGTGGAAGATTTTTTTTTCTTTGTGTGTTAATGCAATTTAAATTGTGATAATTACGGCCGGTGTATGAGCTCCGGCTCTCATTTGAATGGCTAATTTATGCGCGCGAAGAATGCTTTATTGATTTACGACAAATTATGAAAGTAGCTTGATAAAAATTCTCCCAGCCGCATTTCTCTCTCCTCGACATAAAAATAATTTTTCGCAATTACCAAACTCAACCGGCCGCCTCGAAATTTTATTATTCAAAAAACGACGAAATCCTCCGCAAAGAGCGAGACGATCCGCTCGCGGCGCCCCCCCGCCCCTACATTTGACATTCAGCCAACGATAATTGTTCCGGACAGTTTAAAAATAGTTTCGCCCGAAAAGCGAGAGGGGCCCATCGTTCGCTCCGGAGAGCAGCTATCGAACGGCCATTAAACATGCAAGCAGTATAAGCGCGTGCCTCTATATATCCCCGAGAGCAAAAAAGAGAGCTGTGGCACGCATCACGCACTGGCATAAATTCGGGGGGCGAGTTATAAAAGATGAGTATCGCGTGGCGGCGTCGGTAGACTCCTCACTTTTTTTTTCTTCTTCCATCGCGATGTGTCTAGCGTGCTGGAGGGCTGTGTGTGTGTGTGTATGCCGCGCTGCATAGCCATAGACGTGCCACGAGAGCCCCGGGGCCCGGGGCCTTTTCTCTATTCTTTCTGTCTCTCGCGTGGGCATTAAAAAAGCGCTGCTAGAGGCCCCGTGGGCGTTTATGGCGCGGCTGAGCGGGGGTTGAGAGAGAGAGCGGTAACCACATGTTGCAAGAGAGAGAGAGAGACTGCAGGCATAGAGCTCTTTGTTGGCTGTATAGGGGAGAGGGGGAGCTGATTTTTTACTGCGATACGCGCGTGCGAGAGTGAGTGCAAAGAAGACGACTTCTTTGCGGCGCGGGGTGTATTCTGGGTTGGCTGCTTTTTTTTTTGAGGGATGGGCTGATTGTTGGTTTTTTTGGGGGGGAGGGGGAGGAGGGATGAAGGTGTGTGGAAGTCGGCAAGTGGAAGTGTAAATTTGTCGGGGAAATGGTGTGCGAGGGCGTTTTCCTTTTCTTTTTTTTTAGGAAATGAGATAAATCTATTTATTTATCAGTACACGTTTTATATCGATCTATATACTATTTCTTTATTTTGCTAGCACAATGATTAAAATCGATCGATTATCGTGTATTACGTACCGTGCAAGTTTCTGTATTAAAATAAATATCGTTAACAGTTTATCCGTAACAATTAATTAAAATTTATAAAAAAAAAATTAAATTTCATAGTTTTTCTTAAAACCAAACAACAAATCATCGCGACTATACCTGCTCTACCCATTAAAAAAAAAACAACGTCTCAGCGAGTGCAAATTCCCGAGCAACCGCACCGCGTACAAAGCAGATCGCGCGAGGCCAGTCGGCTGACGATCATCTCACATCGGGCTGCACATCCGCCGCTTTCGATTTTCGGCACTCTTGCTCTCTCTCTCCCCCTCACTCTCCTCTCTATAAGCCAAGCGCGAAGAATGCTGCGGCTGCCGCGCGAAAGGCAAAAGCAGCAGCAAAAGTCCTTGAGTGCACATTCGAATGTCATGCTCTCTGGGACGGGGGTGGGACGGATAAAGACGAGCGCCGAGAGAAAGAGGAGAGGCAGAGAGAGAGAGCGAGAGCATCCGGAATTCGGCGACGGGAGTCTCTGTCTCTCTCTCTCGCTCTCGCAAAGGGAGAGAGTCTGTACACACACGCGCGTGCGCGCGCGGACCGAAAAGAGAGCAGGAAGAAACGATTCTAGACTTGGAATGCGGCGCGGGCCCTCGTGTATGTATATGTGCGTCGTCTGGGTCCTGTGCATGCTCGTTTTTGGCCGAGAAAGGAGGGGGGGCCACTACCACACACAGCAAGAGCCGTATATATGCGAGGATTTGACTTTGCAGTCGTGCTGCTGCTGCGAGAGTTACGGCAGCATCCTTCCCTCTTTCTCGCTCTCGCTCTCTTCTAGGATCTCTCTCCCTCTCTGTTTGACTTGCGAACGAGGAGAGAGAAAACCTTGAAAGACGAGGACGCCTCTCTCGGTGAGATTAGTCAGCGTGCGCGCAGTCGCGGGACCAAGAAGAGGGAATTAGAGAGAGAGAGAGGGGGGTGGGCAAGAGGGGAACGTGAACTTGCCAGTAAAAGTGACGAGGGTATGATGTTCGTTTTAATATCCACCCGCAGGTATACGCGCACACGTAGACGGGACTGGCCCAGGCACGCATATATATAGACGCACGCATATAGCGCTCCTGCGGCGCGCAACGAGACTCTCGCAGTGGCCGGTCTCGGCACTGTATTCGTGGGAAGGATGGGTGTAGATACGAGCGGGAATGAAAAATTTTTCAGAGACTCGAAATTATATGTTTAAGAAAAAAAATATAGCGGGCGACCCGTCGAAATTGGAATTTTGAATGAACAGTTAGGGATCTTTGGAAACTGGAACTGTGAGCGGGATGGGAGAGGTAGGGTGGGGTTTGGCTGCCCATGGGAGAAAGACAATTTTGATGTAATGAGGAATGCGGCCTTTTCGAGAAAGAAAAAAATTTAATGTATTATCGAAAATTTAATGAGGGACTTGGGATTGGAATTATCAAAGTCTGGGATTTTTCCGTCACGAAGTCAGAAATTATCGGTTGCCGCAACGGTAACTGTTTAAAGTTATCGTTCATACATACATTTAGCGAATAATTATAGTTTTAGCTTGATGTCTGGAGCTTATCGCGCTCAAGCAGTAAAATATCTTTCTCAAACTTAAAAAATAACTAAAACTTTATCTAATCAAATTGAAAAAATTACCAACTCAGTTTTAATCATTCACAAAACCAAATCCATGAAAACAGCTCTCTCTACCCCACCATCTAATCACACTAAACACCCTATATACATACACATGCAAAGCCCAGATCCTTTATCAGCCTTAGCCGAAAGCAAACTTGTCTGCGAAAGCGATTTCCCCCTCCCATCCGTCTGCGCGCCGATTTCGACCGATCGCTCATAATGCGTCTGCATATATATATATAGACTGGCCAGACTCGGGGCCCGCCGAGCCGGTTGGCGGCAACTCATGCATGCCTCGTTACATTTCGATGCGTCGTAATCTCGAATCAAGGGCGCATACAAAAGCGTCCCGGTATTATATACACACACACTCGGGCCGATGAGGCGCGGGCTACACTCCGGCTTCATTTCGGCTCGTTACGTTTTGCCGCAAAAATCGGCGGGGCTGTTGGCGCGAGCGAGAACTGGTTTAGAATTAGGGACTTGGAAATTTAAACGACGCTGACGCGCTCGATTAAGTTAACAAAGTCATTTTGCGAAAAAGAACGGGGGTTTTGTTGGTTTAGTTTTTAAAGTTACCGGAGATCGGCACGTGGTTATAATTCTAGAATTGTTCCCTTAGAATACACAGTTTTTGTCAAAAAATTACAGTCTGCCATTAGCATTCATAAGAAGAATAATTCATGCAACGTTAATCAACACGAAAGGGCGGCTAAATTTTTCGCGAAATTATCTAGAGCAGCAACGAAGAATTCGCGGAACTTCCTGCCTCTCTGAATTGCAGCCAGAGCTAAGCGCGCGCACATAGAGCCTGGCGGCCGGGCGAAAAACAAGCCTCAAGAAAGCGAGATTGCGTGCGAGTGATAAAGTTTTTAATGGCGCCGGCTGCGAGTTTGCGCCAATTTTTGCAATACGCACACACCGCGCCCATAAGCCGGCCCGAAATGCCGAGCATTCATTTACTTAGCCAGAGCATCGGTGCGCGAAATCGAGCACCGGTCTACGAGGAGGTTAGAAAAAGGTCGTGTCTTTTTTTTTCGCAGCGGGGAAATAAAAGAGAAGCCATGAGGGAGCGAATACGGCGAGTTGGTAAAGTAATTTTCAAAAAAGCAATCGCGATCGCCGCGAGATCTTTCTTAACGACCGGCAACCTTCTCAGAACTATTATGCGCCTGTAACTAAAGAACTTGTTTTTCAGCGCTGAGCCTGGAAAAAAATGAATCGATTCGCAGTGTGTATATAGGTACGAGGATCGATTTATACGCGGGTACGCGGCACTTGGTGATTTATTTTAATAAAAACGCTTAATTTATGATCGCTTTTAAGCGCTGAAGTTCCGAAAATCGCTGATTTCAGCATAATCGGGGAAAAAAAGTGTTTTTAGCTTGGTTAGAGGTGAAGTTTGCCAAATGAGATATTTCCTGATTCAATCATAAAATTTAAAATTCTTGTTTAAATATTGAATTTTTAAAAAATTTTCATATTAATGTATCGATAATTCTTATTATTTTGAAAAACGATAAATTTTTTTTCTTATATACAAAAAAAAATTTAGTGGTCCTACCAAGAATTAAAATTTATTCAATATTCTTATTTCACTTCGTTATACTTGTAAACTTACTTTACCTTGTTTACTTTTTTCTATATACGAATTTAATAAATAATTAAAAAAAAAAGTTATACTCTACAAAAAGTACCGGTCCAATAAATTACACGAAATAGAACCAAAGCCGAAAAAAAGTCCGAGCCGCTCGCAAAATCTAATTTTAAATCATTCATAATACTTGCGGAGGCGACGCGTGTACCAGGAACGCTCTTAGGGTCTGCTCGGCGCTAATTCGATAAAAAGTGCAGGCCAGCAAGGTCAGCGCGCGTTGCCGAATGCTTGAAATTCGCCGTGGGCCTGCTCGTATATACTAAGCACTATCCCCGTAACCTTGAGATTCGCAGTCGGGTCCGAAAGAAAGAGAGAGAGAGAGAGAAGAGGATATGTGTGGCTGGTGTGTATGTGGGTACTAGGTCCAGGGCAGCGCAGATTGCGACTTCTCTCTTTCTCGTACTAGAGAGAAGCCGCGCGCCGGATTATGTCCGTCAGTTATTGTTTTTATTGTTTTCTGCGTGCTGGCCTAGTGGTCCTAATGTTGTCGAGGCCAAGAGAGAGCCGAGGAAGGAGGAGAGGAGAAGGAGAGGGAGAAAAAGGAAGGTAGAAAAAGACGACACCGATATCTCGGAGGGATCTACGCGCATTTTCACTTAGCAGTTACACGATACTGGTGTACCCCCAGACGCTCGGCATCATTAGTATACCCAAAGCTTCTTTTCTCGTTTCTCCTTTTTCTTAACCTTCCTTCTCCTTCCTCCTCGCTCTCTCGCCCCGGCCTTTTATAGATTCTCTATGTATCTTCCCGCCCCCTAAGCCCCCTAACCCCCCCCCCTCCCCTTAACCATCGC
>UELX01002275.1:0-32691 GCA_900480035.1 Eupelmus urozonus
TTTGCCATACTTCCTATAAAATTTCCTATAAAGTATAGTAATTTTTTAGATTTTGCTAGTCTGTGGTAGCTTTACTACTTCAGTATTGTAATTTTTCCTAGATTATTCTCTCAGTGTTCCTATGAACTTTTTTATGCAATCTGCCAATATGTTTATTCTCTAATAAAAAAAGCTTTAGGTAATGAAAAGTTAACGTTATCCCAATATCAATACAATATTAATTTAGCACAGCTTAGAAGATAATAAATAAAGAGAAAATGTTCAGCTGTTGGAACAAAGTCAGAGAACGTCCGGACTTACCGCATTCCACCACCTCGAACAAGAGAAAGAAGAAAGTCGCTCGAGCTGGCGGGTGGTGGCAATGCGGTGTCCGGGGGCTGCTACTCTCTTCGCCGCGGCTTTGGCGCAAAGTGACGCAGGTCAGCTCCAATGTGCTGCTGCCGTAAAACTTGGCGCATTTTCGGCGCGAGTTCAAGGTCACTGCTAGCATAGAAATTCTGCGATTCTGAGGGAAACAGCAATGCAGACTATTAATTTTCTGTCTAACTTATGTATGTTGCTTTTGTGATTTAGGGCGCACTCAGTTTTTCTTACTTTAGTGAAGTGGCCGTTTGTCGTTGTGGTCGAGTAAACCTTTTTATGAATATGAACCTTTTTATAAATCTAGAGAAGAAAGTATTTTATTTGATATTTGAAATCGAATCTACTCATATTGCGATGCATTTTGGTATTTTTTTTTAACTTAATCTAATATTAATTCTAGGACAACTATAAATTGAAAATTTCTATTTGATTATACTCAAATTTAGTTGTTATGTTTTTCTTCCCGATTCGACGCACGCGGCATTTTATATCGCATCGCATGCGTTGTTTATTCTAACATTATTTATATTTTTTTTTTTTATAACGACAAGTACTGGTCAATTATCGATTTCTTTTCACGTCTGCACGAGATAACAGATAACGACACTCGGGAAATAGTGCATACTTAATTTCTTCTAGCGGAAATTGCGCTCTATAACCTAAGCGAATGCTGTTCATCTAAACTTCTACTCGGGTTGATTTTTCACTCTAATTGATAGAGGGTTTTATCGATAGTATGCACATTAATCGGTATATTTAAAATTTTAGACATTTTTTTTAATATTTGACTTTGGAGTAATCAAGAAAACTTGAAAAGAATTAAAAATATGGTTTCAATAATGGTAGTTTTAACTAACCATTTCAGAATAAAAATTAGAATTTTTATCATAAAAAATAAAAAATAACTAGAAGTGATAAAGTAGTAATAATCTGCCAAGATATAAATATATATTTATATCTTGGCAGATTACTACTACTTTATCACTTCTAGCCTATTTTATTTTTTATAATAAATTTGTAATTTTTATGCTATTAAACATAAAAATATAAAATACAAAAAATTGATTTATATTATACTATTTACAAATGAATTAATAACTCTTGTTTCATGTTACTTCAAGCTTTTTATATATACTAATAAATTTATTCATCAAATATTTTCTCATATTGTTCAATAGTCTCACAAAATAGTCCAATAAATTATATTCAATCTAAATACGCGAATAATAGTGTAAAACACGATGCTTAATTTTACTACATGCAGCATGCCTTGTCTACATTTTTTATTACCTCGCTTCTCTGATGTAGGTCATATTCAAAGCCATACTTTTTGCATCTTATAGAATCATAACGTTCGCAAGAGCAACGAACTCCTATTCTTACATGCTATAACAACCTAGCGTCACTCTAAAAACCCAACTCAACTTTTTGCTTCCCTCCTAATACATTAACGAAACTATAAGCGCTTATGCGTGGGCGGTCATAAAAAGAAAAGACAGATATCTATATAGCCGCAATCAGAGAAACCGCGATGACCTAAGTATACGAATGTATAGTGCGTGAAGGCGATATAATGTCTACGTGCCATCGATACTCGTGTGCGCGACTTCGATTTGTCATACGACCCGTAAACTTTTGTTACACTACGCAGACAAGTGCAAAGGGAATGTCCATAGACCGTGAGCATGTATAGATAGGAACTAGGCAACAAAGAAAATCGTATATAAATAAGTTTGAGGGTATTTGAGTGCAGAAGAAAAGCTTTAGATATACTGGTTTAGAATACTGTTATAATTATAATGTAGCGTAAGCTGTGCAAAAAGTTTTGAAACTAATTTGTAATATTAAATTGCTAATAAATTTTATTAAAAACTTAATTTAATATATTAAATAGTTTATCTAAATATTAGTGGAAGTCATTTAAAGTTTTAAACTTTGATTAAATTATCAGTCAGTTCGTAAAATAGTAATTTTGTAATTGAAAGCGAGATAAGAAAGTTACTTATTAATAATTTAACTAACTAAACATTTAACTTAAATAATTTAACGCGTAAGGGCAACTGCTAAAAAATTTATTTGAAAGTCACTAGAAATATGAAAGAAACTTTACCCAGAATGTAATTATTAATTATAATATTTAGAAGACAAATGATTGTGGTAAAAATATAAAAAATTATTACTTGGAATTTATGTATAACTAATGAAGGTGATTGAATACTTCATTCACAAATTTTTAACCTTAATACAAAAAATACGAATTCGTAATTCAAACGTATAAACACCAACAACACTGTCAATAGTTAATTCTTCCTCGCATTTACGTACCTACGGTCAAGTCTGACAAGCCGGATCCGGTGTAAACAATATTTCAAATCAAATAAAATGACTTTTCCGACTTACACACTATATATATTAAAACTTTATTTAAATAAAGAAATTACGAAAATGAGGTTGAGCCGATTAGCCTCTATTATGCAGGTAAAGAGTTCAGCTCTATGCATCTATAACAATTGAATTATGTCGGACATTATATACAAAAGAGAGGCGAAGGCACGCGAAGGAGCCTGCGGATATTTTAATTTTCAATTGCACCAGCTGCTGCGGCAGTTTTCTTTTAGGGCCGCGTTTGATTAGGGTTACTATGCTCTGCGCTCTATGCGGTAGAAAGAAGTGTGTCGAATATTTTTACTGAAAGCGCGAGGCGCTGCAGAAAAGTAAGGTTATGCCCTCATAAAAATTGAGGAGGTATCTTGTTTTATTTTTTTCCTTTTTTAGCGGTTTCTGGGATATTGAATGATTTTTCGTAGAAATATACTAAAACTTTGGAAAATATTAAATTTACTATTTGAATAATAACGGAAATAATTTGATAATAAACTAGTTTGACAAAATTTTATCTGACTGAAGATCTTTAAATTTTAATATAAGCAATATTTAATAAAATGATATCAGGAAATGAAAAAATATATTCGCTTTATTTAGTTAAAGATACTTTTATATTTTTCAGAATAAAAAACAACAGTTATTGAAGTGCACATTTAAATAGAATAATTTAAATACATAAATTAGAGATACGTTACTAAAAGCATTTTGACAGTTCATTCCAGATATAAAAAACAGTCAAATATGTAAAAACAAAAACTGGGCTGTTTAAAAATATCATGTTATCATACCTTATCATGCTCACGTGTTTACTTGAGCTAAACTGTATTATATATTTTATTTGTATTTTCAAAATATTAATAACCGAGTTTTTTAGAACTGAAAAATAAATTGACTGTAAAGTCAAATTCTCTGAAATTTACAATTTTCAAAATTTTGCAAGTCCTCCAACTTTAACAAAAATCAAAAATTTCCAAAAAAAAAATTCTTTGGACGGAAAACTCAGCTCTCTGACCGACTTCCGCCTCCAGAATAATTATTCGTCTTGAAAAGTTACAGCGTCAGTAATAATAGAGCCAGAATAGCGCTTATTTTTCAATTAAGCCGAGAAACTCGCAACAATGAATTAACAACGTTGCGATTTGCTCTGTACCTGATCGTTAGTTAAAAACGTCGTGACCCAACCAGTTTCACAAAGTCGATGACAAAAAGAAAAAGGACAATGTTTCCGCTTATCTAGAGCTCTCCAAGGGTCGGAAAGTCATCGCTTGTCTGAATTGATAAGCGAAGCAAGAAAAAAAGTGTGCCCTGTTCTAGAGTAGTGGTGAAAGGTTGCTTGTATACCTGGTGTATTATATAGTCGCGCGATCTTTTTAAACGAAAGAGAAAGAGCGTGAAAAGTAGGGGGAGGGGGGGGGGGAGTTTCATAAATGAGATTTCGTCATTGACTTCGTCTTCGCTTAAGCCTTTCGCAACTCGAAATCTTTCCTAAAATACTTGGTACTTATGGCAAGCTGGGAAGTGAATTTTGAATTGAAAAGTTTTTGATGCGATTTCAGAGCACGTTTTAATAATTTTCGTTAATTAGTTCGGATGAATTTGGCTACAGTTATGTATTGACCTTTGATGATATTCTAAAAAGATTAAGGTATGAAAAAGTAAAAAAATTTATATTTTGCAGGTATATCTTGCTTATAAAAATAGTATTTAAATCAAAATAAAATTTAAAGTACATTATCTAGTAAAATTTGATAATCATGTTGTTTACAAAGAATGGACTTGCAAAAGATAGCAGCCACTATTTCCATTCATTATCTCATGAATGCCTATCATTTGTTATCTTAAAGCTTTAAAAGTCTTTCAGTAAAGAAAGTTTTTTAGTTGTGCTTACTTTTAAGCATTAGTAAACTGTAAAATAAAACAAGATTTTCTTTTTAATATCAAACAATAATAATTATTTTTTTTTTGAAATAATTTAATATTTAAAAACAAATTTTATTTTATACAAATTTTTTGTTTCATATTAATGACTTTTTGGTGCTTAATAATAAAGAAATTTTATGTTTTCAATCATTAAGATAAATAAGGAAAGTAATTACAATCAGATTTTATAACAATCAAAATTTGCTCCAATATTAAATTGATGACATTCATAACTGACTTATCAATTATATTACAAATGACATCATAGTGGAAATTTCCAAAGAAATGTATACAGCTGTTTCAATAAAATAGAAAGTTAAATTTAACAACTCATTCCCGATAGGCGAAAATAATTCAACTTTGCATTTAATTTTTAGCATACCTAAAGTAACAAAGTAAAGTTTGTTTAAAAGTGCAACTTTAATTTAAAAAAATATACGTAATTTTTCAAAAAATTAATATACTACTTTTGAAGTATTAACTAAAGCTAACTTAATATTTGGAGTTGAGCCAATTGAACTAGAATAATTTAATATTTACAAATTGTTTATTTTATTAACATTAAAAATGATTATATTTACAAAAATTTTAATTTACTTCTCTTTAAAATCTAAAGCATATAAAAAAGGGTCATTGTGTGCACAAGAAGTGTGTCTAAAACGGATGACTGCTCTCTAAAATTAGTAACTTGCTAGGAAGAGGTAGGATTAGACATTTGAAACCAAGTGGCACATGTGGTCATTGGCATGAGGTGTACTTTCAAGTGAATATTCTGATAAGAGAATTTGAGCTTGAGGGTTATGCAACATTATAATTTTTCAACAATTTGAAAAGAATAATGAATAAATAATTTTTAAAAATCATAGATAAATAATATTTCCAAAAGCAAAAAAAAATAAGTTTTATAGTTTTTTAATTTATTGTAGTTGAAAATTATATAAGATTTACCTCTGAAAATATTTATTTACCCTCTTTAAATGTATATTTTTTTAGTTCAATGACAATACTTTTAATGCCATACATTAATTATTTAGAGCATATATTATAATTGATATAATTTGTAAGAGCACATGCTAATAAGAACTAGAATGCAAGTAAAAATTACTTACTCCCATTAAACTTTTTAAATACAATATACTTTTAAATGTTTTATGTAACATCCGATAAATAGAAATTTTTAATTTCTATTTTCCAACCAGATTTCTTAACTTTTCTAAACATCTTAATTTTCAAAATGTATTATCAGCATAATACTTTCAGACCAATTAAACCTTCACAATCAAATGAATCCAACCACATATATATAAACCAAGACCAGATCCATTTAACCGATCAATTTGCCTATTACCCAAAGAGTACATCGACACTGACTGTACGACCAGTCAGAAGCCACATTGTGCATTCATCGTTTACTGAGCATCGAAGCTGTTATAACTCCAGCTTACAGTATCAATGCAATAGTGCAATAAGTGCACCAGACAGATGAAAAAATCATGTTAGTACCTCGTTGTCGGAGAAAAGTCATATAAAATGGTAGCGCCCTGCTGGACGGCCGCTTGCTGGCGTGAAAATCCGACGTGGCCCTCGTGGATGCTCGCGCTCAAACAGATGGATCGCTCTCGGCGATCCGCTCGCTGCTGTTGCTGCCTCTCGGTGTGCTCGCTGCTACTGCCTACGGGCCTGTAACACACGCCAAGCGAATAGATCGCCCGTTTTAGTCTAGCCGTAGGAGAAGGCACGCGCGAAAAAAAAAGGGTTGCCTATGCGTCTCGCCGTGAGATTTTTCCCTTCCTTTTTTTTTTCGCCTGCGACAAACTGGTGTAGTACCCGCTGATACGCCGGGAGGTTAGGTTCCACGGGTGAGCTTTCGCCGTGCGTCTTTATTCAACGAATCAGGAAACTCATCGATCTGAACAAATGAAATCGCAAGCTTCTTTCCTCTTGCCGCTCGATGCGGAAGTATCAAGGAGGGCCCAAAGAGCTCTCTGATATCGCCGAATCACGCGTATCCGTGTACTTGGTCAAAAACGTGCTGCTGAACCACTCCGCAAGATCGTGGAAATACGTGTAGCAAAAAAAAAAAGTAGTCGGAGCCCTTCCTCGAATATACCGGTGTAGTACCCTATTTCTCCGATACAATCCCGCACATACATATATACGCACTGTGAGAGCGATTATGCAGCGAGCGGGTGCTACACCAGTGCTCACGGCTATATACTCGCGAGAAAAATAATCGCTTTCGCGAACTCACGACGACATTCCTCGAGCACTCGTTTTTTTTTTTTTTTTTTTTTTTGCCTGATAGAGAGAGAGAGACTTCCGCTCTGTCTCGGTCTGTCCGGTTATCATCGAGCACATAATGCGTTTATAGGTTAAAATCGTCAGCATATTGTGCATTATGTATATAAGCATACATTACCCGCTGTATATCCGCCTCGGCGACGATAGCCCTCGCAGAGAAAGGATTACCAGGGCGATGATTTGTTGTCTTTTTGTTGTTTATATATCCTTTATCCGTAATGCGCTGGACGCACAGTTGAAGAAGAGAGAGAGAGAGGAGGAGTTCCTCGCCCTTTCTCCTTTATCAACGTTCTCTGCCCTACTAGCGAAAGTCTGCGCACACTCTCGGCTCTACGCGCTGCGGGTAATAGATCCGCGCGTTATATGTGTGTATGTATATATGTGCTTACGTATATATAACTAAGGTGCTAGCGTACGTGCATATATGTAGGTATAAATGAGTGTGCGGAGAGTTACGTGATAGCTATACGGATATAAACGTTGAGAAAAAGAAAAACTGAAAAGATATATTTATGCGGTCTGCGTGGAGCGATGTGTGTATATATGCGTCGGGGAGAGGCTCGTAGCGCGCGCTCGCCTCGAATCGAACGACTCGTACTACTGCCAGGGCAACAGAAATGCACGTATATACGCTAGAAACTCGTCGTTTTCTCGCGGCGCGCGCGCGGCCTGGAAATTCCACTACTGTCGCTGTGTGTACATACGCGATTAGTTGGAGAGAAAGACGGTAAAGTGGGGGGGTTGATGTGTGTATGGGAGCACGGAGGAGAGGTGAGGAGGAGGTTTTCTCGATATTTTTCGAAAGCCGCGAATTTTGAATTTGGCGCGGACTGAGATGGATTAATAAGGAGAAATTTTGGATGTTCGGGTAATTGATAATGGAATAAGAAATTATTTTTTTAAATTGAAAATTATGTATAAGTATGTAGTTTCTTGAGGTATCTTTTCGACAATTTTTAGGAACTTTCAAGGATAAATACTATTTTGTACCATGTGTAAAAAAATTTTTTGGAGCTCTTTCTTTGTAGAGAATATTACTAAGTGAAAAATTAGTTTTATTTTTTTAATTATTGCAGACCGAAAATATTATTTTCCCAATTGAGTCGTCTTATCTACAAGCCAGAATTTTCCGAATTATTTATAAATATATTTACCATAATAAATTCTAATTTAAATGTAACAAGTGGGTAAAGTATGTATTTTTCACACAAGCTTGTTCCGTACGCGTGGCCAATGTAAAATAAACACCCGCACAAGCTACTTTCTTTGTGCCCGCATTCCGTTTACTTTTGTAATATCGTGAGTGAAATACATATTAGTTTACCTGTATAATATATAGAATTAAAATTACTGAAAATAAATCTTCCCTGGTATCTTTTAATTATTCTTATAAAACTTAATTTGCTTTTTACGTAATCACTTTCGCTTTCTCTGGTAAATATAGTCACATACCTACTTCCTAACTGGTCACGTTAAAGAGTTTACTATAAGAGAACTGTGTACTTAGGTGTTATTTTCAATAAGTACTCAGCAAGTTTGAAGAAGACAGCAAAAGGAGGTAAGCTCGTTCATCTCACTGTAAAAGCTGTTATAACGCCATCTTTCGTTAAATTCTAAACTACGAATTCTTAGTTAGTACAGTACTCTTGCGTACTATTCGCCTTGTTAAGCGATGTCAGCGCCTTGAATCCTATATAAATGAAAATGAAGTGGCCAAAAAGTGAACTTACCTAAAGGTGATAACTTTGATTACACTAGCTATAGATTCTATGTCAGTGTCAAGACCGTAAAACTGGTCACGTGACTCGCGAATACGCGCATATCTGTCTTGATCGTTGCTTCAAGAACAGATCATGCAGCGCATACCTACGAAGTTGTTTATTGAATTTTTCGCAATATTTCCTTAACGACAACAGCCTACAGTGATTTTACACTAGTAAGTATTATCGCAATATTGTATCGTTATCAGTAAGTCGATAAAAATTCTTAAATAATTTATTTATTTTTTATATTTTGGCAGAGCGCCGATTCCGTCACATCTTGAGTGGAAAATGCGACAGTATACATTTACTTCTTAACCTCAAAATTCTTGTATCTCACATACGAAGAATTGAAAATTGTTTAGAATACACGTGATGAAGACCGCGCAAGCAAATCACATGTTCGATATTTATTGCAATTTATATAAATATATATAAAATTGTTGAATTATAGGTAAGTTAATTTGTAAACACATTACTTGAGTTATTTAGAATGTAAATTTTTGATTTTCATTTTTATTTATTTATTTTTTTTATTTAAGGGTTTATGTTTATATATTTGTGTTGAAAATTTAGATTTTTATGCTGTAATTACTAAAGCATTTATTATTAAAATTTTGAATTTTGAATTTTCCTTCTGAACAAATTTTTTTATAATTTGTATGTTTTTATTAGGCGTATATCTAAGAAAACAAAAGCTTTTTTTTATACAATTCAATATTATTATTAATTTAAAATATTTATTCCTTATTTTTTAAAGTTTAAGTAATATTTTTAATAAAAAACTGTATAAATTATTAAAGTTATTATTCAGCACATCTTTTTATAATAAAATTTAAATTAATAAACATCTTTTTTATAGGTAGATGTAGTGTGAAGATTGGAAATAATACTTTTCAAAAATATTTACCTATTATAGTCACCTATTTATAAAATGGCTTCAACTTTTTCCTGCATAAGTTGCCGCGTTGCTTTTCGTGACTTAGAAGTTCAAAGACAACATTACAAATCTGATTGGCACCGTTATAACTTAAAAAGAAAAGTGGCTGAATTACCACCTGTAACAGTAGAAGATTTTCAAAAAAAAGTAATTGCACATCGCAGCAAAGTAGATGCAGAGAACCAAAAGCAAAGTTTAGCGTGTAAAGCATGTAAAAAACATTTTAGTACACAGAATCAATATGAAAATCATCTTGTGTCTAAAAAGCATAAAGAAAAAATGTTAAGATCGGATAGTACTAATTCATTAGATGAAGATGAACCTATGAATGAAAATTCTGAAGAAATCGCTAGTTCGACATCTGTAAATAAATTAAAGAATAACAAAGAAACTATCACAATGAATGACATGGAAGTGGACTCAGATGTAGAATCAGTAGATTCAGATGAATGGCTTGAAGATACTGAAAATCCTGCTGTCAATAATGATTGTTTATTCTGCAATAATCATAGTAGAAGTTGGGTGCGCAACTTAAAGCATATGACAGTAGCACATTCCTTTTTCATTCCTGATGCTGAATTTTGCACAGATATTAAGGGATTGCTTGTCTACTTAGGAGAAAAAATTTTTGCTGGTTACATGTGTATATGGTGCAATGATAAAGGTAGGAATCTGTTTAAAATGATTATAAATTTTTAAAATTAAAATATGTAAACAAACACAGATTTGGCTAAAGGGTGGCTTTCTTTTTCTGTGTGATACATTATAATATTGTTAGATCAATTAAAAATTCTGAGACTTATAGAGATCTCAAAGGATCTCAATAAAATTTATAAAAATGTTTATTATAATTTTTATATTTATATTTAACTAAAATTTGTTCTCTTGAAGTAATAATAATTTTCTTAATAAATAATCTATTAAAAATTGTTGAAATAGGTAAAGCTTTTAGAAGTGCAGATGCAGCAAGAACTCATATGATAGATAAAGGACATTGCAAGATGTTGCACGAAGGAGAAGCATTAGCAGAATATGCAGAATTTTATGACTACTCTTCCAGTTATCCAGATCATGACTCAGCTGATCCAAACACTGAAGTGGAGATCCCAGAGTTAGATGATAATGACTATCAATTAGTTTTGCCATCAGGTTCGGTCATTGGTCATCGATCTCTTATGCGTTATTACAAGCAAAGTTTAAACCCTACCAGAGCATTGGCTGTGCCCAAAAGTGAAAAATTGAGAAAAGTTCTAAGCATGTATCGATCATTGGGATGGACTGAAACTCAGACAGAAGCTGCCAAGCAAAAAGCAATGGACATCAAATATATGCAAAGAATACAACAAAGATACTATACAAAGCTTGGATGTAAAGCCAACAAGTTACAAACTCACTTCCGACAACAAGTCAATTTTTAAAGTTTTTTCTGTTTTTTGTTTTTATAAATTCCAATTACTGTATTACTACAGTTGTGAGAGGATATATTATATTATTTAAATCAGGTATTTATAATCTATCTTAGAGATAGTAAACATCAAAGTGTAAATGTAAATTACATATATAAATTATATATCTCAATCATATGCAGATCTTTATTACTTTAATTAAACATAAAGTGAATTTTATGATGCTGATGCAGTAGTTGCAATTTTTGTACAGATTCAAAATACATTTTGTATCATAAGATTTAATACATAACTTAATGATTGTCTATTGCATTAATAAAAAATAATCTGTTACATTTTTATCAATTGAATTTCTTTTAATTTTCCTTAAAATTTACATCCATTCTTTATTGTAGGGTATCCAAATATTAAATATAGAACGAATATTGTAATAGATCTTTCAAAATATTATACATTAATATTATCATGCTAATAAAATAGGTTGCAAAATCAATTAACGTTATAATAAACTTTAATATTTATTTAATGGACATCATTATAAAATAACTTGAGGTATCTAATACTTTCTTTATAATATACACATCGTCAACAAAATATCCAGATATTGTACATTATTTTTGTGGACCCTTTCATCCAAAATTTGGTTGTAAATACACATACAACATAATGTTTCTATCGTCCATACCAATATTCTATATTTTTTTTTAAAGAATTTACGTTTTTATTACCACTTTATATAATTTTACAATGTCTATTTGGAAGTACATAACACGAGACACACGTGGCAATGACACTTTGAAATTCGTTGATGAGAAGAGAAAGGTACAATTTATTCTTTTTCTTTTGTTATTTATTATTTCTCCGACTTTTTGTACGTGATCACCATTGTGTGGACGTTAAAAATGTACTTGTCTTATTAGTGCGATTCCTATGGATTATTTGTTTCAACTATTTAATACTGTTTGTTTCTTAATCTTTATACTCTTAAAAATTATAAATACTAAATTAAATGCACAACTTTAAATTTTTTGAATTGAAATTTAAAAACTATATAGTCTTTTGGTGGTTACGTGCTTAAATTATGCTTCAACAAAAAGCACTATTTAAAAATTAAGAGAATACATTTTTTTAAATTATTTATAAAAATTTCATTTCAAAAAATTTAAAAAGTATTCTAACAGAAAAAGGGTGTAAAAATATGAGTTTTGTGAAACTATAGACTTAAAAATATTATTTCACTTTTCTTTCTTACTTTATATTTGCTTGTTATTCCTGTCAAAGTTTACTTATTTTATCACAAGTATATTCGAACATGAAAGTTGATATTCTCAACAATCTTAACATTCTACCTTTTTCTGTTTTGTAAACGTTATAAAAAAAAATATTTTCTAAATCCTGAAAACTTTTAGTAAAAATCATGATCAAATATGTAGATAAGACAAAATGAAAAATTAATAAAAATTACATAAATCTCTTGTAGTAACTTTACAATGTTGCACTTTGTGCACACGAAAAGGGCAGTAGTAGATCTTTATTGACCGCTTCTCATATGTTTTCTTTTATTAAATTCAATTTGCGATAAAAAAAAACTTTAAAAATTTTAAAGTTTTAGAGTCATTGTGCATATTTATAAAATTTAATGAAGTAATAATATTCTAAAGTTTTTTTAGAATTTGGAATGAGTTAAATAAATATAGCTAAAACATATAACGACTGAAACGAGGCTTCATAATACTTCTATCATGTTTTCCAATTTAGCGATTTTTACATTTATTAATTTTACTGTTTTACGCACAATAACTTTTTGTATATAGTTACGACGATAACTTAGCTCTTTCTTACACACCAATAATGCTTTTAATAAACAGCATTTGTTTTTGTTAATTTTAATATTACTTTATTATTATTAGAGAGCTGTTATTGTCACACGTTTAACGACAATTATTAATACACCAAATTTTTCTCAATTCTACTACATTTTTGATAATCATGCATTCAGAGAATTTTTTAGAGTAATTTTATAACGGAAAAAATGTATAAAAATAAGTTTTTTCAAATTAGATAATATTAATTTTAATTATAGTTTACTTACAAATGATATTTAATAATTTTTATTAGTAAAATCTAGCGAGTAGATTATAAAGTTATTTTATTGCTTTATTCTCTGAGTGCATAATTTAACATTCAGTAAATGAATTATTTTTAATAATCTGAATAGAAAATGATTCAAATTCTATATCGATCAGTGTAGTATTTTTATACTAAACATACAAAGTTATAGAATTAGATTATTTTCTATCAAAGAAGTGATTTTATCATTTTCTTTATGATTTACTTTTAGTGAGGATTTTGTCAACTTTTGTTTGGTTGAACATGACATTCAGTTTTATTGTTTTGAATGTAAAATTCATACAAATTTAAATTTCAATTTATTTATAATTTTTCAAAGTACCATTAACATTAAAATTGTTAAATAATAAATACGGATAACATAAATAAAATATTCTTTTATATTTGTAAACAAGACATAAATCTCAAATATATTTATTTAAAACTAATATTTATTTTTAAAATATGTTTTTGCCATCACAGGCATATCTTTCAAAGATTTTTCATTTTATTTCCTCCGATTTCTCGGCTGATGACAAAATAATTCGCAAGAAAAGTAGTATTCTACATGCTCAGCATGTTGTTTATTATATTAGAAATCGTTGTTTGAATAATTTGAAAAGGATGTTTGTAATTCAGTGATTTTTCTTAAATTAGTTTGTTTATTTCAATTTGTTTTATTCATTTTAATGAGGTATATCAAAATATTTAAAATTGTGCCTGACCATAGCCAGACTCATTTCACTGAAACGTAAATTTGCCAATTAATATCATACACAAATAAAATTTCGTTTGTAAACTGCATTGCTTGAAAAAAAATAAAAATATAATTTAAACAATTTGTTATTTTTTAACTTTCAGAATCTTTAAAAATAAAATCGAGATAGGGGTCTAAAAAAAATAAAAATATTCAAAAAATACTATTGAACATATTGGTTAATCCAGCTTCTTTATAACAAAAACAGTACCTTAAAAACATAAATCTTCCAACAGTTAACGTTGAACTGAAACGGGTCACCCGCATTATAATAATCAACCTTTCACATTATTCAAACAAAATTTTCTTCTGACTTTTCGCCGCGACATCTCGAATCTCTCGAGATTTTCAATCCAAAATTTTGACCATGAGTTTGAGGGCCTCGTGGGGCGGACCGGGCCTCTGGTCCTCGTCCACTTCTGCGTACGGGATCTCGGTTATCACTTTAAAACCGTGCTTCAGGAAGACTTTCTGCGAGAACATGCCCGTAGCGTCGGCTTTAATCACCTGGAGGAATCAGCATCGAAATCATTAAGCGTGCTTTGAGCTTTGCTTTTGTTTTGGTTTGCGTGCATCCAACAATGCATTCTGCGTGTTTTGATTTTAAGATTTGAAAATTTTACTTCTGCTTGTCGTTAAAGATTTTTAATTAAAACGATTATAAATTATAAGATTAATGTTTATTTATCTATTCACAAATTTCTTCACTTGTTGAGAAAATAAGTTTTAATCTTTTTTTCTAGACCGATGGACAGCTTTTGTTCCGTTGTCACTGACGGACCGAAAACATTCCTCATTTATATTCTTACTCATTAAAAATACGACTAAACTATTCTACTAAATCAAATATGAATATTCGTCCGCTATGCAGCATAGTTTCAAAAATATTTAGAGCAGAATACGTTGATGGTGTGTGTATATTACATATTTGGCACGATCAATAAACGCACCGAATTTTCGTGAGCGCGATTTACATGAAGACAGTGAGAGAGACAGAGAAATACAGGCTTTTACATTTGGTTGCTTTTTTGCACAAGTACTTTCTATCTAAACACATGACAATATCATCCGGGTTCCATGCATTTTTAGGGGAGCATGCTGAAACAAAGAAATTATTCAGACGAACATCATAGAAAACTAATGTAAAGTTAGAAAAAACTATTTTTCTTTCTTTGTTTACCAATCGCTTCATCTTTTAGAGAAGATCGGGACTAATTGTTTGCAGTAGGGATAATTAGAAGTAAGGTGATTTACTTTGTGAATGAGTGATATTAAGCAATGTTGCTGATACCATAGACATACAGTACAGCATACAAACGAATATCAACTAGCCCCGGTCTGCTCTATGTTTAATCTTTTTGATTTATTAAACTACTCAGAAAAAGGTACAAATTGTACAACATCACATGAAAGAAACTATATCTTATAATATGCGTTATCTTTAACTATATTTAAAAAAGATTCATAAAGTATTTTTAAAATATGTTAGACCAGATACAAAATCACAATTAAGTTACAAAATAACGTTTACAGAGATTCTTATCTGTTTTCATCGGCATAAAAAATAACTTTAAGTTCAAAAAACCAAAAATAAATGACAATATTTATCAAAATACCATATGTCAACATTGCACATAACACACACGTCCTTAATGTTCATCTCCGAATACACTAGTATGTATATCAAAAAAACAGGCATTTCCATCAACGAGCATACCTTAAAGCCGGCATTCCTCGCGATCCTGAGGCTGTTGTCGACGAGGTGATTGGCCAGTCCCCGGCCTCGGAAGGCCTCGTCCACGCTTAGTATGCGGCATTCAAATAGCTCGTCCACGTCGTACCTGGCGAATAGGTCAACCTTCTCGTTCACCCTGTAGAGCAGGCCGAAGATCTTCTTGAATTTCTCGTCGCGAAGCTCGGCCAGCCGACGCTCGCACTCCTCGCGCTCGCCCTTCTTGATTATGCCGTTAAGAGCCGTGCCCGCGATCTGTGAATAATACCGGTGGTCGGTAAAGAAAAGTTTGGGTAAGTTTTGGGTTTGATGGTGAGCTTTTTTACCGGCGGAGGATTGAAGTTTTGCATTTTTGGTTGATGGGAATGACGAATTTATTTTAGGTTAAATAAAACTTTGTTTTTTTAATAGAGATTTAAATAAGTAAATAATTTTATATGAAATTTTGATGAAGATATTGATATATTAACATCGAACATTGAAGAAGATTGAGAAATAAATGTAAGTATCTTGTTTTTCTGCTCGGAACAAATTTTTCAATATCTTTTCAACGTTTCAATATTAGAGTGAAAGGAGAAATCACATATCCCCTTTAACGTCTTTACTACGCAAATTGATGATATTGCCCCTTTCAAGGAAGGACTGATAAGGTTTACTCGACAAAGGCACAAAGCAAGACAGTTGTGAGGATGTAAATGAAATTGTAAATTCTTATTATTGTGTTAAAGACTTTTAAATTTTACAAACTTGAAAAATATAAATAATTTTTAATCTGATAAAAGTTTATTTATAAAATTAAAAGTACATTTATTTTTTACAATAAATGTCATCGAATTTTTAACTATTCTTTCCTTTATATGTTAACGATTATTAAAATTATGAAAATGATCTATTAATTTAATGTTTTATCATTAAAATACATATAAACGAAATAAGATAATGTAACACGTCTACCCAAAACTGTGATTTCCATACTATATTAATACCAAGTCCTTTAATCAATTTTAGAAACCATTATTTACACTTTTTCATTAGACGTGAAAAAAAAGGAACGATAGAACTAAAAAAGAAATACATATTGATTACGTAGTTCCTATAAAAATCAGCGTTTTAAATAACATTTAAAGAACTCGGTCTGCGATTTGCCACGGCGCCTTGCCCGATTACTACGTCAGCTTATAAAGCGAACTACTAAAACTACTCGAGCGAATTATCAGGAGAGGATTTTTTTTAGCAAATTTTATTTCTGCTTGGGTATAAATAACCGTACTTTTTTCAACCCTTGCACACGTCTTTCTCTTTCTAAATCGACGATCAATATATTCATGCGCTAGAGAAATTTCTACACGACGAAAAGTACGCCTTCTCTAGCCGATATGCTTATTAGTGGGTATTACCAGCTCGATGCTTTCCAGCAAATTGTTTATAACAAATGGCAGCTTTATTTATACGGGGAATATTCAGGAGATGATGTTTTAAACATAGCTAGCAGCCCTCGTACACAAGTGAAGCCTTGGGTGAGGAGAAAATTTCGGAGGGATAAATACATGAAAATACCATCAATCAGGATGACGGATACGTGACTGCCGCAGAGTAATCAAGCTTGGAAGGAAATGCGCGCATAACCCCTCAAGGAAATACTTTCTAAAGATGTATCACATATTTTTTGTGCGTTCAATTTTAAGCCATGCTTTTATTTATTTATACGCTTTTGTTTGTGAGAATAAATATATAAGAAGTTAATATAATCAACATACTAAATAATACGCGAAATATAAATGTTGAAATAGAAGCCTATGAATAAAAATGATGAAAATATTTAGAAATTTTTAAAAAATTAGATAAAATTATATATTTACTTAATACTAGAACAAATCAAATTTCTACCAGCTATTAATAATAACATACAAATAACCAATCAACATTATAAACCAAAACCCTCATAACCCATTATACCAACCTAACGCACATCTAACGACAATCCAACGCAAAAGTAGATCTCCAAACCACCCACACATCATAAAATCGACAACCCAGAGCCAACCCTTTCACCCACCTCCAACAAAACAACTCCCTCCCCAACATCCCCCATCACCCGCGCTCCATCACCTATACCCATCCACAAAAAATCCTACCTTTCCACTCTCGTCGACGATCATGCAGGACATGCCCTGGGCGATAGTAAGTAGACAATGCCGCTCTAACTCAGCATGCGCCTCGCCCCTCTTGCAGAGTCCAACCGCCTGGTTGAGCGGCTCGTCCGCGAAGAAGCTGTACTTGAGATGCTCGAGCAGCTGGTTGTGCTGAGGCTGATCATCCGCCGGCACCGGCACGCACCTCAGCCCGCCGCCGCAGTCCACCACCGAGCCGTCCGTCGACGATTCCGAGGACGACGACATTTCCGTCGTCTCTCTCTGTGTATATGTGCAGCAGTGGTCTTTACACTCCTGCTTACTTACGCGGAGCTCGCTGTTTTTGGGATCAGTCTGTCTTGCTGTGCGCGCGCGCTCCTCGGCGGCTCGGCTGCGACTACGGCCCAGGCTGCGCATGCGAGTATATAACCCCCAGCGCAAGCGCCGACGATGGAGCTGAGTTTGAGAAGGAAGTTGGAGGGGGATGGGGGGAATGGAGGCTTTTATTTATGTGAGTTTGTTGCGCGCACGCCGAGGTCAGTCACTCTCAACAGGTGTGACATTAAGGGCTGGATTTTCGGGGGTGAGCTTAGGGGGTTGCGAAGGGTTGGTGAAGGGGAAGGTTGATTTTGGGGAGGATTTTTCGGTTGGCAAGGTCGTGGGGCGGTGGGATGCTTGATCGGATTTTGGAGGTGGAGCGGTGGGGATGGATGGTGTGATTGTATTTTGGGAATTTTTTTATAGTGCCTTTAATGGATTGTCGGTTTAGATTGAAATTAGTTTTGCTAAAGTTACAATGTTAAGGTGTATGTTTCTAATGGAACTGCTAATTCTAAGTCACTCTTAATTAAATAGTTTAATTAAATCCATAGCTTTGGAAATGATAGCGAGAGACATAAATCAAATTTTTTTCTTATAATTGTGGAACAATATAGATAATATAAAAAAGAAATTTCATTACTGAAATTCGTCTGCGTCTGATAAATGTAAAAATAATGGAGGGAAGAGTATCCTTGATTTTTTCGGGTTTCGATCGTATACCGCAGTGGAAGTTAATTGCTTCCGACGTTTCGTAAATTACTAGGTCACGAATATTGCTGGTATCGCGTAAATCAAACATCGATCGAAACTCAAAATACCATGGCTACTAAAAGAAAACATTGTATACAGTCGTGAAATTTAATATAACTAAATATAAGGATTTTAACTCGATTGAAAATGCTAATTTGTTTAAGGAATTCTTCTTATTACTTATACGGACATTTTAAATGCATTCAAATTAAATCTTAATTTTGAACTTCAATATTCGATTAAATAATGTTGTTTCAATATCAACGTTTATATATATGTATAAAGATTTACTCATTTGTAAATCAGAAAATATCTATAGATGTATTGTATAAAGTTTATCCTTATGGAAAAATATAAAAATCGTGCTTATGTCATAAAATAGTATATTGAGATCCAATAGCATAAAGTGGGCTTTTTTAGTCAAAAGAGATTAAAGAAGCTCATTAGCCATTGGATAAAAACTTAAAAGTAAATGTTATTTTAAAGTAATTAGTGTAATTATTTATTTGTAATATATGTTCCGAAATTGAGCAACAATAATTAAACACACTTGAAAAATCCTAAAAGAAAACATCAAAACTATTAATCGAAGAAACAGATACTCAATTATTTAAAACACAAAAACTCCCGCAAGTCATAACAGATTTCTAATAACACCTGCATTATGAGAGACGATTAGAAGGATAAGACAGCTCGCTATCCCGAGCGAGTCAGATCCGCACGCGATTTGAAACGTATTTTATTAATCGTTCGCTCTCTCTCCGCTGAGCTTTACTATATTTCCCCTCGAGATGTGATGAGAAGTAGGAGCTGAAGAGCCTTCGTGATAAAACAAATATTACGAAAGGGATGTTAGAATTGATTTCACCGTGCGCCGAGAATAATTGGCTTGATATCCTCTGTCTCAATGACTTTTCAGATCTTCCTTAGCTTTGTTGTCGCGAATTGAATTATGGAAAAATTAAAATTTAGGGAGTTATTGGGAAATAAATAGATCATTATTTTTGAATTTTAAATTTTATATATCTAATTATCAATAATATTATGAATTTTAAGGAAGTATTTCTTTGCTGAAGGATTTTTATTCATCGTTTTTAGATTTAAAGTTTGATGAATGTCTTTTCAAATCGGGTGAAAGTATTGAAGTTCCATTGCCCTTTATTGAACAGAATATATATTGAGAATTCTGACAATCTGTAGTAATCGTATTTCTTGGCGACTTTACGTAATAGACATTTATAATTATAAATATTAAAATGTGAATTAAAAGTATATTTTATATTATAAATGGACTTAATTTTTGTATAATATGTTTTAAGTCGTCAGAAAATGTTTCAATGATTCTTTTATTCCCATTCCTTTTGAATTACAATAAATATTACCATAAAATTCATATTTACGTATAAATGCTGCAATATGCGAGAGCGATAATAGAGTGAATAGGGTCGGCGCTGACAAAAGGACTGACACAGGGAAATGAGAGTCTTGAAAATCCACTGAGCGCAAATTTAACGAGACAGTTCAGCACATGATAAAAGGCATAAGAAGGGAGGACAAAACTTGAACAAAGACATAGGTCAGCGATCGAATCGCTGCATTAAATTTTTCTAATCTTGATGATATCTGTATTGGCTTATAAAGAATCTAACAAAGATTACTTATTTCAATTCAATATTTTTTATATACAAAATGTGATAAATGTTGCTATAAAAACTAATGTTACTGTATAAATTTACATTAATTGAAAGAATCTTTCAAAGATACTATATGTATAATCATAGTAAAACTCAACCTTAAAAGAATTAAAATAGACGGGAACAATTTCGGTTCGAATAAACCTTTCGTTTAACCAAAAATTTACATAAAATATTGGGGTGCGCAAGGTGGTCGATAAATCGGTCCTCTAAAGGTCCTTTACCAGCTATTAAATTGACTTTCTACCTGTCTTGTCATTAACGTTTGTTACGTAAACTATTATATTAATTGAGAAAAAAATTTATTTTCTGCAAAATAAGTTTATATTTTAGTTTAATAGTCCCCTCTTCACTACTAGAATTAGAAATTTCAGTCTTGTTAAGAATATAACTCATCGCAAATTTTTCTCATTACAAAGGATTTGTATTATGTTAGAGCATAATCACCTAAGATTATACTTTTTATTGTAATGTTCAACTTTTCAAATATTTCTAAAATGTCTTATCGATTATTATGTTTAACTAATATTGAAAAATAGATTTCTTTTACAATACACAAGAAAAAAATTTATTCAATAATGTATAAAATATAAAAGTTAAATTTTTTATCTTTTAATTTATTTCAATATAACTATTATATTATTTACTTGAAAGAGATTTCAATTTAAAAAAATCTATTTTTAATATCAACTAAACATAAGCATCGCTTCCTACGCATATATCTTCGTAGAGAAAAGCTGTTCTCTGATTTACAAGCCAAAAAGATTTCTTTCATTAATAAATAACCAACGCCGCTTTCGCCAACTGTTACCGCTCACCTAACTTCTAATCCCCACCAGCGCACCGTACACCTAAAATCTTAGAAACATCTTTCCTCAAAACTACGCACACAAATTTCTCTGTCAAAAGTCAGAAAGCCTATCCAACCCAACTACCTACTTCTAACCCAACACCCCCACCTATTCCCACTTTATCAACACATAGCCGTGTGCACAGCTCTCTTTGCACACTCGCACCGGCACACATACACCCGCCGCGTGTCCACAAGAGAAAGAGAGACAGCAGAGTGCAGAGCTTGGCTTAGGGTCCATCATATTGATTGACCCAGTTCAAGGCGCCTATACACCACCTCTCGTCGCGCGTCGGCTCGTGTCCATATGTCTGCGGCTCGCCAGTCCCCAGGATTACAAGCGCGCTCGTATTGTCGTAATGAAGCCGTAACGTCATTGTTTTTCTCCCATTGTCAAGCAGTCGCGCGTAATTTCGTCAAGTTAAAAGAGCATAAATCTGAGTTGAGGAGCAGCTCGTTACCGAAGAGGTAAATAAACGGGAGACGGGACGAGCTAGAGTCGGTTGTATTGTGGGACCGCCGGCGAGAGATTTACGATCGCTTTCCATTTTCGCTAGAGTGGTTAATTTCTGGTAATGCCAGCGTTGAGAGAGGAAGCTAAGGTTCGGCTTAAGCTGGGTGAGGGTGATAGGCTAATGTAGGGAACGATAGTTTGGAGATGGTTCGAGGGAATGCTTGAGTAGGATTATTGGTTGGAGATGACGATGGAGTTATCAGCATTAATTGATAAATTATATTTTAACTTGACAAAGTAGACGTCAGAGCTGTATTTAACGAATGGACTGATTGTCGAATGGGCAATTTCTTTTTATGTTCTCTCAATTTTTTTATTTTTCTTTTAACTATAAGTGGGAACAATATTATGAGCAATTCATTGATGGTTTTTTTTTTCAATTACATTAGATTACAGAAAAAGTTTATAGGCATTTCTTCAAAAGATGCTTTATAATTACATGTATTTATTTTTAAACTAAAAAGATTCGATACCAACTACAGGATTTGAAAAAGACTGAATTGATATTGAATTAACACACGTAAAAAGCGAAACTAAAGTGATACTTGGTAAAACTGAAAATCAAATCATAAAACTTAAAAAATCTTTAATTCTCGATTTACTTATTCTACTAATCTCGTGTTGTATTTCCAGATTTTTGGCGAAATTAGTATTTTCATACAAAGCCTAACAAATTCATACGCAATGTTGGAATACTAAAGATAAAAGTTTTTCTATTTATCATTTTTATTTTTTTGTTTAAAAAAAAAACTTTTTATAATTTTTAAACGCTTCAGGTTTATACATGCTTACAAGTATAATTTTTTCCTAATATTTGGTCACTTTTAATATTTAAGTACTGATGAAATAAAATGGATACCAGTTTATATAATTCCGAAGTCAGTGTTTAGACCAATACTTATGTACGTGGTTAGTATTTTATATATATTCCCGTACAATCTTCCCCTACCTATTAAGTACGGAATGATTTCCATTGCACCATATAATTGTAATAACATTGATCTTCTTAAAAGCAAATTGAAGTGCACAAACTTACATCTATCAAATTATCTTCTGATGTGTGCTGGTGCTACAATTTTTAAACTCATCTTTTACAATTTTTAATACGATAAAATTAAGACTTCCAATAAAATATTTTTTTTTAAAGAAATTTTATTTAATAAATTGAATAAAAAAACTGAAAGGTGACAGAATTACATTTACTTATTATTTTATTCCTAGATCCGAGTGTGAAACAAAAGTTTTACGACGTTAGAAATGAAATTTCCCATAAACGCAGTAGCATTCTAATATTTTGATTACACTTCTAAGAGATATTAAATACCAACCTTAATGCGAAATTCTAACTATGGCAACTTTTATTTTAATCAATTCTTTTTGATAATATGTGTATAAAAACATTGTTTTAAAAATGTTAAATTTTTCAAAATAAAATATCAATAATTATAAGATTTATAGAACAAAATGTTTTTTAAGTAAAATTTTCATAGAGAGTCTTAAATATATTTTTTCTTACGTAAAATTTAAAATTTAATTTCTCAGAAAAGTTACACTTTATTTATAATTAATAAAAAAGGTACGAAAAAAGTACACTACTCTACGATTTGTTACGGTATGGCATTGTATTATTTCCATAAAAACGAATGTTTATTTGCAACACAATAAACATTTATCATTAAAATTATCGCTATTCTCATCCTTTAGACCCGATAATAAAAAAATCTCTTAAAAAACTTGCCATTTCCGCTCATCCATCAACTCTCATTTCGATCCCTCTTCTCGCGTTTTTTTTTTGCGCCTCGTCCTCTTAACACCGGACATCCGTGAATCAGTGCCCAGCAGCGCACCTTTTTACTATCTCCGACCCTTCTCCCCATTGTCATAATCGGCGCGTAAATTCAATTAGGCGTCGGCTAAATAACTTGCTTAGCCTCGTCGTTTCCTCCTTTGCCGTCGAGTTGCCAGCCGGCACGCGAGTTTTTTTGCATCTAATGGAAAGGTTTAGGGGGTAGTTTTTTTTCCACGAACATGGGCTTGGCTTGTTATAATTAGGGTTTAACGATGAGTTGAGATTAGTGAACAAATAATGGCGGTTAGCGCGAAAAGCTTGCTAGATTTTTCGGAGAATTGGAGAGGATAAAGATTATCTTGACAGTTAGAAGTTTTCTTTAGAATTCGTTTTTTAATTATAATTTTAAAAAGTGAGTGCAAAAATCAGTTTTTAACTTATTTACTTTCTTATTTGTTTTCTTATTCGATATTATTTTTACATTTTGTAAATTTACTACAATATTTCTAATAATGAATTAATTTTTATTTATATATTTAATGGTTTAGTTGTATTTTAATTAATTAAACATTAATTTATATACCTGTAAGAATCAGAAAGTTTTTCAATACTGACATGATAATAAAAATAAAAATAATAGTATATTTATTATTTACCTAAGGAAGTAAAGAATTGGTGGGTCTATATGTAAATTGCCACCCGAATCGAAGGCGAGATACACGTGTTATGGACTCGCCAACTCCTTACCTCCCTAGATGTGTAATATACTATTATTGTTTCCACAGCATGGTAATATTAAGATACTGTATTTTAGTTTTTTCAGCTAACTACATTATTAGTTTTCTGAGAATGAAACATGTCACATTACCTTTTAGTATCTTTTTACTATATTATATTTCTTTAACTAAATCACATTTGGAACAAATCTGAAAAGTGCTACAAATTTTTTAGGATCTAACGAAATTTGCTTATACTTATGAAATTAGACATAAAGTTTTTCTACTATTTTCGAAAAACAATTCAATATTTTAGTTTATTATTTTTTTGATTATGAGCTATATTTATTCTTGTTCTCACTTTCCCTGTCGTAGTTATTATATATGTGATTATACATAATTAAGAACAAAACCTGATTGATACTATTAAAATTTCTTCTAAAGAATACGTTATTTGAAAAATAAATTCTTAAGAAATATTTAATAGAGCCAAGAATTGAATAAAAAATTTTAGTTTAATTATAGAGAGTTTAACAAATAATTTAAAAATGTTCAAATGAAATCACTCAGTAAAAAAAATCCACATTAATCAATACAAGAATAAATTCTCTGCTTTCAATTAGATTTCATTTGTCGTTTGTCAAACACAGGACGAATACCCTGAGCAGATATTTCACGATTTGCAGAATCGATTTCGGTCCAACAAGCACGTGGATTTACGATGTTTTTTTCTCGCTACCGTATTGGGGAATCCTTTACTGAGCTCGTAACTTTACATCAGCGTCAATTTGCCCTAAAGTCAGAGCGTATCTACGACCTTGGAAAGTTTTGTTAGGAAATCAACAGGTCCTGTATGGTGCGATGCCAAAAATTTTCATTCTGTTCAAATGAAAAATAGAAATCAAAGATATATTTTTATTACAAATTTATTTTAATAAAATGTTATTCATAGAAAAAATGAACTAAAATTCGTTGTATTAGTAAGTTTGCTTCGAAATTAGAAGAAAACATATTAAATTAGTAAGGCTTTGCCTAAAACACTCCGATAATGTTGTCTATGATGACTTGCATAATTCGCTTGAGTACGTACTATACCGACTTTAGATGAAAGGAGATAAAAAATATAATTCATCCGATTTTGTTACTTCGCACTGAAAAAAAGAGAAAAAGAGGGAAAAAAAAAGAAAGAAATAAATAGTAACACCTTGAGTCTACAACATGGTACTATCAGAAATCCGAAATCCGATGATGACGACACCAGCAGAAGAAGATCAAGAAGAGAAAACGGCCCAGTCATAAACTACTTTGCGTTCGTCATTATTTTATTTTTTATAGACGTCCCTTTCTCGAATTTTTATCCATTAGGGCTATATTTATGTTGAATATTATTGAATTCAATTTAAATTTTTTTTTTAATGCTAGATAAATGATCTTTACCGAACCAAGAAGTTTTAACGCCTGACTATGTATTTTATTAAGTTTGTTTTAAAAATTACTAAAAATATTTATAAGCTTATTTAGAATTTGTTATTACGATATTTTAGTCCTTAAAAGCAGAACTGTTAAAGCATCAAAAATGTCGATAATAATCACACAAGTCATTACATAAAATGTTGCAATCAATAAATCAATATATTCTATTAAACATTATAAAAAAGTACTTGATTTTAAAACAGAAAATTAAAATTTCTAATTTTCTTTGTCTTCTTTTAACCTTAGTTTAACAATCCAAACTATGATACAAAAAACAATATAATATTTTTTTAATAATAAGTTTTGATGATTTTTAAATCAATAAATTACCTTTAATTTAAAATTGACTAGTTTTGCAAAAAATATGTTGCTTTTTTTTAAAGAAAATTTTTTTTTAAATTTATGTATTACTCATAGTTTTAACAGAAAATAAAAAGATTAGCACCTCTAAACTTTTTCTACAACTGTTTTTGCTATTTCGTAGCCACAAAATCAAAGCTTTTAGACAAAAAGTATTTATAAATAATATTTCAGTATACTATGTAATTTCAGTAACTTAGCAATATGTGGACTAGAAATATTGCATTTTATAATTTAATGGGAAAGTTTATTTTTTACAATTTTCTTATTTTCTGTGTAAAGGGTTATTTATTTTTGTTATTAAAAAAGTTTCATTTTTAGTAATTTCTTCAAAGCTTTCAAATCTAATACATCGATTCAATATACATAACAAAAATAATGTATATTTAAAAAAAAAATATTAATATCTACTTATTAATTATTTTCCTTAGATTTATGAATACTTTATTGTCAAGGAACCCAAATAAGTTTCCTAATTTTAGATAATCCTTGCAATGTATCAAAAAGATATTGAATTTAAAAGTGAAGGTGACTATCTTTATTTTCACATGGTAAGCACGACTTTCCTATTGTGTCGTCTTTTCCTCGAATGGTATATTATCCCAGTCCGATAGCTCGCAAACCACAGTCGGTAAGTTGTAGTTACACTTTCTACCCCTGTACAACGAGATGTCCTTATGAGCACTCTTTCGTTTATTCTTTGTTTGCTAATGACAATAAATTTTTCTACAGATTTATGTTAGAAGACATTTTAATAATGAAAATGAATTAAAAGAAATTTAATAGAAATAACGGAAATATAAGACTCAATGTTTTACAAAATGAAAATTTCATTCAAAACTAAGATCAATCTGACAATGACAATAAGTGTATAAAATTTAAAAGTGTTTTTATACAAAAATTTGTTGTACTATTTTTATTTGTCTTTAATTATTTGTAATTTTTGATTTATAATTTTGAATTCAACAAATCAGCTTGGTAAGTATATTTATTTTCTGTTTGGGAAGGTTTTTAACAGAAAATTACACAAACCTGTGACGAATAATGCATATAACGAATACAGTAAAAATTAGCAAATTTAATTAAATTTCGTTATGAGTATTTTGACTGACTTCTGTAGATTGTAAATAAATATTTCTTTGAAAAATATTACCACTGCAGTTTCTATAAAGTTTCGGAAGTTTTGAATGAAGTTAAAAAGTTTTGTAATAAAGCCATGTTAAAAATGACCTTGTTGTTTATTTTTATAAAAATAATACCTTCGTTACTTTTCATTCAATGTACACATGACTTTTGCAAATATAGGTATGAATTGAGATGGAAATAATGCGTACAAGTGATTTCAATAAAAACATTAAATTCGTTTTAAACTTAACTCCATAAAAATAAATATATACCTCATATTTTCAGTTCACCGCAGAAATGTTATTTAACTACTATATAGTAGCTCACAGTGTATTAGCCATAACACTTGACCGTATTGTAGTTATAGCGTTTATCCTAGTTATTAACGTGCAGCAGATGGTTCAATTTCACATTACGATAACGTATCGCGACAGAATTTTACCCTCTAAGGAATCCAGTCGAGATAATATGATTTTTAACGACAAAAGCTTAACAAGTAAATTTTGCACTCGTTATACAATGGTATTACTTTTCTGTAAAAATTTTTATTATTTCTCCAACAAAGGTTGAAAACTGATCTTTTAAAAATTCCGTTCTCTCGCCCCCGCAAAATCCCACGCTCTCACCAGCTCGAAAACAAAAACCCAGTAAATTCACGCAAAAGTTTATCCACCCGATAAAAAAAAGCATTGAGCCATACCTCCTTCGTTCAAAACTCATACGAAAGTCAATCGCCGTAGGCCTCATCTGCATGCCTTTGACCGTCGCTCCACACTTCCTGCGCGTCGCGGCGACCCTAACTCGCGTGTGTCTGCTCACTCTGTCTCTCTTTTGCGCGCTCGTCCAACCTCAATTATATGCGAGCGAAAGCGTTTGTATATTTGCGGAGAGAGAGCGAGAGAGACTGGAGCAGAGCATTGCTTTAGCGCCGATGGCCATCGGGAACTTAATTATTTCGCGAGCCGCTGCAGCCGCGGGCAAATACTCTTAGCGTGATTGAGCGAAAAAATCGGGAATAATTGAGGAAGGGAAGCGAGGGTCAGTGGGAAATTGGGTTAAGTGTGGTTGATGCGCTTGGCAAATTGATGGGATAGCGCGGGGGAATGCAGATCTCACTTTTAGGGGGGATGTAAAGATCGCTGATAGTTGGCGATGCTGCAGGTGCGGATCGTGCGAGCGATGGTGAGCTAAGATTAGCGTTGACTTCGTTGACAGTAAAAGGTTCGAAGATTTTCAGACCTGATTTCGAGGGAAGCATCCAGGTCAGCGCGATTCCTAAATTACGATGGTCGAAACTTGAGGCAATCGATCCTCTAAATATCGGTAAAATTAATCGGCAAACCCTCCCTTCAAACAAGTAAAAAATTACAAAAAAATTCCGTACACCGAGCATCAAGCCAGCCGCACCATATCTCGAAACCAAAATATCGCAACTTTATTAATCAAGGCTTTACGACGCGGACAGCGCCCACGTAGTTTCTCCTCGGCGATGCCCTCAGCACATTCCGTTTGACTATCAACCGCGATGTCGCGCGGGCGCGCGTATACCTCGAGAGCCGAAACTCGGCAATCAAATTACGCGAAATGGCTGGGGTCGCAATTTTGTGAATGCGCGAGCGCGACCGGTCAGCACGCGCGCAGTTGATTTGCTCTCAGCTGGTACAAAGGGGTCCGAGGAGGACGCAGAGAGACTCGGGCGGTGTTGCATCCGGATGAGAAAGTTCTAGTCGAACGCTCAGGCGACGAGCGCCGCCGGAAGTGCTGATGGAGAAAGGAGATTGAGATGAGATTGGGTGGATGTGAAGGTGGGGATGTGAGGTTTTTTTTAATGTTGGGCGGGGTGGGTAAGAGTGTTGGGTTTATGTTTCGAAGGTGGTAATTCTTTGACTGTAGGAATGTTTAAAATGTTGGAAGTATTCGGCAGAGTATTGTCTTTGCTAGTCAAAAGAAAATCAATTGGAAAATAATTTATTACCTCGTGTTAACAAGGTCTGATAGTGCAAATGAACATGTCCAAATTATAAAAGTGTAGTGCGATAAAAGCAAACCTAGGACTTAGTTCCCCTCCGTCATGATATACACTACCTTTATATAAATTTTCAAGTCATTATTGCAAAGTAAAAAGAAATGGCATTTGATCGAAATTTTTAAATTATATCTCATTCATCTGAAAGTTTTATTTAAATTTAAAAAATTTCGATCAAATGCCATTTTTTTCTACATTGAACATTTTTTTCGATTTTTTCTAATGACTTGAAAATTTATATAGACATAGTGTATATCATGACGGGGGTAACTTATGTTCTGGATTTGCTTTTATCGTAATACATTTTTTTAATCATCAAAAACCTGTACCTATAATTTGAACATGTCAATAAAGTAGGACTATCACACCCATTAGTATATGTTACAAACTAGATCGAAAATTTTAATTTACAAATAAGATCATGTTTCAATTTCCTACTCGTAGATTATCGAAACTTGGCCTTTGCTGCGAAGAGTATTACGTTTAGACTTTAGCGACTAAAGACTATCATGACTCAAAGGCTGCTTTTCGGCAATAATTTTAAACATATACCACATAATCTCGCTAAAGTAATCAGCTCTATCTTCAGTCAAAGTACCCCAAATCGGCATAGATATTTTTCAAAAATATTTGAAAAATCGTGTTAGTCTTGGTACATCATCATTTAATCCTGTCAACCTTTAAAGCAAATGCTAGACTGCGATACTCTCTTACGTCTTAAAACACGATCATTCTCCTACTCGCTACAGCTACATTACCGTATGCCATAAAATTTTATTGTAATTCAACAAAAATTTACGAACGTTTTTATTCGTTCTCGACAAACACTCTACAAACAAATCGAGACCCCTTGAAAATCCTACGCTCAAGAAGCGTGAGTACCATCGATCGAGCGAAAAGCACGTCAGCGCTTTTGTATAGCTATATACACAGCTTTTCCCGTAAACTCGTGTCGCCGTAGCACCGATTGGATGGCCGAAAAGGGAGAATCTCGCCGACGCCACGATCGCAGATAAACATATCGTTCCGTCCACCGCGGCGATATATACGCGTCGCCAAGCGCAGTCGGAAATTCGACGGGGTCGCGTTGACAAATTGCTTTAACCGATCCGCTGGCTGCAGTCTTCACGTTTTTTTTTTATTTCTTGGGATTTGACGTCTTGGCGTTTTTGCCGCGAACTTGGCGTAGTTTTCGAAGCGCTGGGAGGGCAGGGTGGAAAGTCGAGACGGAAGAAAACAGGGGATGTTTGTGTGTAGATTTTGATTTTGGAAGGTTTTGTTTGGGATTTTAATAGACAATGTAAATATTTAATTTTTGTAGTCTCTGTTCTTATATCTTGAAAAATAATGAATATAATTTGGAATTGTTTGATAAAGGATAAAACTGGTTTTATTTTCTCCAAAACAATTTTAATATTTTATTATGTTATATTACTTAAGAAGTAATATTTGAAAAAGGGTATAGCCTATTTAATTTATATTGCATATATGTCCTTTTCAAATGCTTCTCTATTTATACAAAAAATATGAGAATGCATTTAAACCTTGAACTTATGATCTACCAAAGCTGTTTTTGTTTTTTAATCAAGAAATTTAAAATCTTTTAAAAATTTCTATAAACGCGTAAAATATGCGCTATCAATAGACTATAGAAGAACATATTGAAATCAATAATTATTTATAAACTTGTTTCCGACGACAATCATATACCTTTATATTCAATCAAATTTTATTAAAAGTTTTAGATTGATTTAATCATCACTAAAAAATTTATTTTATATATGATTTTTTATAAATTCATATAGGAAAAACAAGGTAAAATATATATGTGAAAATTGTTCAAGAGTTATTGGAGTAACGAGCATTGTAGCAAAATCGCACAACGTAATCTTTTCATAAGGAATTGTTTTTAATAGTCTAAATTGTAATCAAACAATGTTTAGTTAACTTTAATAACAACTACAATACGAAGGAATTACACAATTGAAGGCTAATTGAATTTCTATTTCTCTAGGATTAAACGAAAACTCAAAAACTTGAACAAATCCAAACAACAAGCTTTAAATTGAAGCTGAAACTTCACATAAAGGTTTTGTGATTTCCCTTGCATTTAAAACGTTTAGCCATCTTCCAATATAAAACCATATGAACTTCTAAAGCCTGCATTAAAATTTTCATCAAAAAACACGAATAATCGCAACGAGCTTCTATACAATTCTTTTAAACATACAGCAATACCTATTAACCTCCAATCAAATTTCCAAAATCAAAAAAACACTTTAAAAAACAATAAATCACTTCCTCTCCCGAAACGAACAAACCAAGGTCCGACCTTAACTCTTCAGAACCACTTCCAAAATCGTCCGGCCAAAACGCTGGCGCCGCACTGGAACATTATAATGATTGGCGCGCAGAAATGACTGCGCAGGCTTAGCACTCGCGCAGTCGATTACACGCTGCACGGTTTTCCGGCGCTAATGAGAGGCTTGCCAAGAGCTAAAGTTGGATGTTTCACGCGCGACTCGACAATCATTCACCATCTCTGCGCTCTCGTGAGTTCCGATTACGATTTAGCTTCACTTGGGGTAGCGGGCGTATAGAGGGAATTGAGACTAAGCGCAATTTACGCGACAGCTACGTTTTTTTGGCTGGTCACGAATGATTGGACAGTGGGTGGGTTGTTAAAGAATAGAAATTATGAGAATAATAATATATTTGCCGAGATTCTTATTTTATTTTTTTATCAAATTATATTTTTTGAAAAAATGTAATTTTACCAGCTGTTAAACGGTAGCAATGCATTAACCTTATAGTCATTATCTTCATTTATCGTGAATCGTGCAAAGTTTGAGTCAATCAAAGTATCGTAAAACTAAAGTTTCGTTGTTACAGAAGTTTATTCGGAGATAGGTCGAGGTAACGAGTATTATGTCAGTTTAGCATAAAGAAACAGAAAACTTCAGAGTTTTGCTTTAATTGGTTCTAAATATTTCAATTATATAATCAATAATACGATATTAATTTTTCTTTATTAATATTAGTTTATATGAATACTAATATTAATGTTATTTTAGGTTATAAATATTTAAGCAGGATAAAAAAGAGTTATTAGATGGAATAGCAAGCAATTATAGCAAGAATGTATTTTATTCAAGAGTAAAGGGAATGAGTATCCGTTAAATCTGTAAAATGTATTTTTCCCAACACGCGCAAGAAATAGGCCCTTTTCCATGCCTAAAATTGGTAGAGAAAGTTGAGCATTTCGAGC